>JAQNDB010000149.1:0-61657 GCA_029204045.2 Tillandsia leiboldiana | reverse complement strand
AGCTTGTTGTGTGGATTTCGATACCCCCGTGGGGTCGACCGTGGATGTTGGGCTGTTTTTCATACTTTTTGGATGAGGCTTTTTTTAAAATCCTGATTCCGTCTTTCAAACTACAAAAACAAGAAAAAGGGAAAACGTTGCGAAAATAGTTTTATAAAACCTGGGTGTCATGTGGGCCACGTTTTCCAACCCTGTGGATTTATGCGATTGCGAAAAGTGGTTTTATAAAACCTGGGTGTCGTGTGGGGCACCGTTATCAAATCCTGTGGATTTATGCGATTTCGAAATAGTTTTGTAAAACTTGGGTGTCGTGTGGGCACCGCTTTCAAAACCTTGCGGTTTTATCCTTTCCAAAAAAAAGAGAGTCGGCCTCTTTATTACTTGTGGAAAATAGTGGTATGTATTTAGAACATGGTTGTATGTGTTTGGCGATTGATCTATTGTGGTTAAAGGTATGATGATTTGAACTTGTAGTCAGATGCCGTGCATATAAAAGGAGACTCTGCCCGTGTGCAGAGTGAATTTGTATATGCGGCGGGTCTGGGCACGCACCGGGAAGGAAAAAAAAAAATAGATGTGAGGTTGGGAGCATCGGTGGCTATCCTTCCGCGCGTTTAAACCCCCCGGGGCGTGACAGGTTAGTGTTTTCTTTCCTCTTTTCTTTCTTTTCGGGAAGAACCGATTTTTCTCTCGGTACGCACCGTAAAACCCACATCCGGGTATTTAATATTTAAATAATAATTATTTAATCGCAAGAGATAATTCCCCATTCCATCGAAAAGTGTGCCCGATCTTTTGCACGGATTCCGATGCACACAATGATTACCGTGATCTTCAAAACCCCTTTCGGGGGATCCGTAAAACTCAGATCCGGTTGCACCGCCGTTCATCGTTTTCGAGCTCTATCACAGAAACATACTCACACGCACGATTGTCAACTTAAGAAAACCCGATAATTCGATTTTCCTTTACATGTAATTTATTAGCAAGAGGGTAAAACGATACACAAAAAGTCGTGATATTACACCACACACCCCTTAAAAGAAGTTTCGTCCTCGAAACTTATCCTCAACCCTCGCTAAACAAATTGGGAAAACACTCTCTCAACTTCGTCTCTAGTTCCCAAGTCGCCTCACGCTCCTCATGGTTACTCCATTGCACCTTCACGTAGGGGATCGTCCAGTTGCGTTGTCACGCCCCGGCGTCGAAACTGCGACCCGGGCTCGCCAACAGATCCGCCGCCCATACGGGAAGCCCCGTATAGACGAAGCGACTAACCTGCAAAAGATCAACTATACTATTCAGATATCAGAGCTGGAAAGTAAATGTTTTTTATCAGAAATAAAACTATTACAACACAAGTCCATCGCCAAAAGTACATAAATCTCTCGAGCAGTAAAATAAATGCCAACTCAATACTCACTACAAGTTCGCTCACATAACTCTCAAAATTAAGTGGGTACATCGACTCTCCTGGACGACGTCTGGGAGTATCTATCTCGAGACTCGCCGTACCTCGATCTGCATAAGCCATCAACAGGAGCAGCAGAACAGGAGTCTAGTCCCTGTGGGGAAAATACACCACGAACGGGTGTGAGAAACTACGTCCCAAGTAGTTCTCAGTGGGGTGCCGCCAACAAGCCCGACGGTCTGCCCACTAAGTCTACTAGAGGCATAAAGAACAATATAAAACTGAAATGAAAGGGGCTGGAAAAGTAACTCTACAGCTACTATGCCTCTATCTAGATGCTCAAGAAAAATGGAACAGATGGAAACATGATGCATCTACTAACACACACAGTATACTCACCCAATCTATACTGACTGCCGCAAAGGGGCCAGTCAAACCTGCGCCCACCTGCTGCCGCACATCCTCTACAGGACGGGTCTACCGTAGGGTGTCCGTGACTGCCAAAACTGGACCAGCTAGAGGGACGGCGTCGACAAGTCGCGATACCACAGTGCAGACCACTCCGGATGTGGCACTCGAGGGGAGCGACCCCAACGAGGACAAGGGTATCCGCGCACTCTGTCGAGCTCAATATGGCACATGCAGGCTATAGTCCAAAACCACGATCAACAAGATCGACAGTAACCAACATCACAACTCACAGGTAACACAGGGAGGACCGTCACCATAAGGGTTCGAAAATTCCGATAGGTTGGTGCCTAGAATCCCAATCAAACAAGAACAGAAATCCAGGCTTCACCTATCGAAGTTTCCGACCCCCTTACAGTTCGGGAACACACTCCCTCGGTACAACACGCAGAAGACACCAACAGGGCCCGAAAGTCCCGGGAGACTTACACCTACAACCCTATCAAACAAGAACAGTTCCAGGCTCGGCCCCCGTGGCTTTCGTCCCGCCAAAGGAACGGCCCCTAGAACCCAGACCACTCGAATCCTTCGAGTGGGAAGATTTACTTGAAAAAGGTGACATTTGTTATTGAAAACCATTTTGATCTGGAAGAAATCCATGTTTAATAATTTTAGTTCTTTTTAGAAAAACAGTTAGAAAAACAAGTGTTTTACCCAAACCCCGAAGGGCTGATGCCTTTGTCCAATCAAACAAGAACAGACTCCAGCGGCCCTTCGATGCTTGGAAGAAAATATTGGTAGACTAAAATCATGGGTATGTCGAAAAGGGTTCTGGGTTCTAGGTCCGGCTAACACTAGTAAACCACACCCAGTAACACAGTGGCAACAACCCCAACAGGGGAAAACAAGACCTCCCGGGACCACCGTTTACCCTAAACGGTTCACGGTACAGACAAGCGATACACTACATCTACCAGACTCCACTCTGCTCCCAAGCACGAGTGCAAACGCATCCCACACTAAAAAGAAGTCCCGACCGCTCGGCCCACTACCCGGGCGAGGATAACACTAAGTCCAGGAATGCAACAAAAAGTGTGGATGTCTAAACATAAATAACCCTAGCCCAAGTGAGGGTTTTCTACTGGTCTGGTTACACATGCAACATATGACAGGGGTGCTAGGTCAGGTTCCAAGATAACAGATATTTAACAGGCGGTAGGAAGTAGAAGAGATCAAACGATCAACAGATAAAAACAAGGAATAACAACATTCAAATTCTAGCATGCTACCAAGTCCAACCATTATCATGCATGATTCTATATCAATAGAATTAGAGCGCAGTCCATAGATCCTGAAAGCAAGCCACCCACCTGAAGGTGCTAACTGTCCGGGGTCGCACAGCTGAGAAAACCAGGAAAACAGCAACTCTAAGTCCAACAGGTCCAGTACAGTCCACAATCCCTCCTGGGTACAACATAAGGCCACAGTTACACTTAAATCCCAAAATCTGCCAAGAATTACAACACTGAAATTCAGCCACAAAGATGCGATTATTTCACCTGCTGAATGTGCTCGAAAAATTCCAAATAAAATATCCCTGCGATCCTCGTGTCGATAGCTTCGAAACAAGTACCTGCACACCCAATTCCGAGCACCGTAGGCCAAGTTACAAATTCCACAATATCGGTGCGCAAAAACCCAAAACCATCCAACTGTAAACTCTTGTACAGATAAAAGGAAAAGTGTATACCTTCGGGAAGGTCTCCAAAAATTCCAAGAAAATTCCACGATGTTTCTCGCGTCGAGTACATGAAAAAAGTCTATAAGCACGTCCTGATCCGAGATTTGTGCGCGGAGATCTCCTCAAAAGAAGGTGCTGCCCTCACCAAAATCTCACAGCAAGAAGGGTCCCAATGAGCACGAGAAAACACCTCGAAAAACGCGAAATCTGAAAATGTGCGAGAAATCCAAAATCGTAGCCTCACCTGTTACGAATCCAGCAGCGAAGAAATTGCTCGAAAAGATCGTCGGAGTAGGTCGGGGGAGCTCGTATACCAAAGAGCGACGGAAGAAGCACCGAAGAAAGAACGTCGCGCCGAGCCAAGAAAATGAGAATCTCGAAAAGCGTGCCCCCCAAAATCCCCAAACTCTGCAGATGGAAGCTCCACAGTGTGAGGATCAACTTTGGTGAAGGACTCTCCTCGGTTTGACGCTCAGAAATGCCAAAAAGCCGAAGAGGAAGAGAGCTCGGCCTTTAAATAGGCAGCAGAAAAACAAATGGGGAAATTCCCATTTAGTCCCAAGATTCGGGCGCACCCGAACTTTCGGGCGCTCGAATCCGGGCGCAAGGCCCAAATACTGTAGCCGCCCGGAAAAAACCTGGGGCGGCCACGTCACCCGCACAGCAAACAGCTGTGCGGGGCGCGCCGGGAGCGGCCACGTGGCCCTCCCGGGGCCCGACGCGTGTCCCGCACAGCAAACAGCTGTGCGGGGCGCGCGAGCTGCTGCCACGTGGCACCTACCCGGTCAAACCGGGTAGGTGGCGCCCGCCAGTGGCAGGGCGACACGTGGCCCTGCCACTGTCGCGGTCACACGTGCGGGCAGGCGCCGCACTGGCCGCCTGCCACGCACGCGCCCCGAGGCGCACGCCCGCGACCCGGTGCACCGCGCCTCGTGAGCCCGCGAATGGCGTGACGACACGTGTCCTGTGCACCCGGTCCACGCACCCAATTCAGGTTCCGTGGACCGCGCCGCGTGCACCAACCAACCGGGGGATGCCACGTGTCCCCCCGCCCCGGTCCATGCACCGCCGCGCAAAATCTGTGGACCGCGCCTCACGAGCCCGCCAATCAGGCGGCGCCATGTGTCCATGCGCCGGGTCTGTGCACCCAGCCGCTCCCCTCTGTGGACCGAGCGCTGCGGACCGGCCCAATCACAAGCCGCCACGTGGCAGCCGGCGGTCCACGGCCCCTCCCATGCACCGATATTCAGCGAAAACTTCCGGGGGTCCGTTTTTGGGCATCCGGACTCCAAATCAAACAAGCAAATAGCCGTTTTCAAGCGTTTTTCCACGCTGAATCCAAATCCATCCTCTGTTTGGCCCAAATCAATTTCAAAAATTTGGCAAATGCAGCCGAAGGCCAATCCAGCTGTGGATATCACACAGGGTCCATCTGTGGCATCCCTTTGATGCACTATGGACCAGATACACCAACACTAGGTGTTCAACACCACGGTTCATGGGAGAAGCTACACGGGGATCAGGGTCACCACATCCTCCCCCACTAAAAGGAAGTTTCGTCCCCGAAACAAAAACACACCACAACCACAAAACCAAGACAATCAAAACAACCAAGAACGCAACACTAAACTAACAAGAAAGGTACGGCTCCACCAGCAGGAAAGTCATCAACCCCAACCCTCGATTTAAAAAAAACAGCTGAAATTAGCGAAAAGTCCGAAAATTTCGAAAGATCAGTGCCTTCGCCCCAATCAAACAAGAACAGGTTCGGGCACTATCCCCATTTCTGGAGCAATCTTTCGAAGTTTTCGTCCTGTTCGTAAATTTCAGCACAAAGACGAGAAAAGTGAGAGAAGTGTTGGTGTCGTTCCTGCTGCGGCCACGAAACGAAAGCTATCACTAATCGAGACTCCTAAGGACACAACCACTAGTCCTAAACATCGCAACTGCTCCCGAGGCGGCGTCTGTCCACAGTCGCTGAAGCCCATGTTGCTGGAAGGATACGCCGGCAATCCGAGAAAAATGAACTCCTCCAGTCCAACTCGCAGAAGGGTAACTGCTCTCATTCCAATATCAGTCGTAGCACGGCACCGCACCGACCGGTCCAACCCTTGTGCTCACTCAAAGTCCTGGAGCTGTCCTTGAATCGTCACATCAGCCGGTGAAGTCCCAAGTCTCAACTGCACTGATCACACACCGCGATCCTCCTCTACTCGTAGGATACTGGGAAGAATCCAATCGCTAAAACATGTAGCAGAAATTCCTAACCCCTACCCATGCAAAGATGCTGATGCAGATACTCAACTAATAATGCAGAAGAATGCAGCGGTATCGAAATGCTCAATTCAGCTAACTGAAATAAAATCATACCTGCCGCGACATGATCTGCTGCCGGGGTGTCCTCCACCAGGGCTGCATAAACCCGTCCGCTGGGTGCTGAAGATCGTCGTCCCGTCTGTCCCGACATCGTGGCCCACTCTGTCTGACGGTGGGCCGGAGGGGCTTCCGCTGCATGGATAGGCAATGGGGGTGCTGTCGCAAGGGGTCGCACTGATAGAATGGCTCGGGGACAAGCTGCCTGAAGATGTCCCAACGATCCACAGAGGAAACACCGTCCCCGTCTCTGGTAACAATGCGACGGCGAATGAGGGCCGCCACAGATGACACACCGCTCCTGTCGCTGGTGCCGAAACCGCTGCTGTCGGGGGTACTGCTGCTGAGACTGCTGTCGCTGCTGGTGCTGCTGATACCGCGGCTGCTGCGGGGGTCCACCTGATCTCTGGCGCCTCCGAAACCTACGACCCTGAGGATGAGATCGTGAAGGTCTCGGAGGTCCCTGCTGACTCGTCTGTCCCTCAACATCCCGTGATGGGCGCTTCGCCCCCGGAATCCCTGCGGGGGCTGGAGCCACCTTGGCCGTCACCGCCTCTCCGCGCTCCGTACTCTGCCCCGAAAAACGATGCGGATCAGACTGATGGAATCTCGTCAACATATCAACCACCTTGCGGTGCTCTGCAGGGGTCAACTGTCCTGCTGTCCCAGACGGCTGACCACTGGTACTCGATGCAGTAGGGGCTGCCTGTGCTGCTGGTACAACTGGGGGTGCCACAGCTGGCGAAGCAGGTGCGGGGAAACTCCCTGGGGGTGCTACAACTGGCTGTACCCTCTGCTCCAACAAAAGCATCATGCGACCCAAGGCCTCCTCCTGGCGCCGAGAAGCCTCCTCCTGGCGCTGTGATGTCTCCTCCTGGCGCCGCACCGCCTCAGACAACTGTGCCACCTGGGCACGGAGCTCCAGAACCTCCCTCTGCTGTCCCTGCCCCGAGTCCTCCTGCTCAGGCTCATCGGAGGGGAAAGGCTGAGAACGCGTCTGCACCCTGCGTCGGGGAGGCATCGTGCCTACCTGCAACACACAAGCAACCATCAGGACAGTACCAAACAACACTCGACCCAATCCAGCGAAAGTCTAGGACATGTCATCCATTCCTTAGCATTATGTTGTCTGCAGCCAACATAATCGCTTAGGAGCATAAACATGCCAGTCACTCATCCCACCCCTTGGGAGAGTATCAAACTCAATCAGGACTCTCGCTAACAGTCACGACTCTCACGTAGTCATCCTAATGTCCAACCACAAGCCTAGGGTTTCTAAGTCCACAATGACCTACAACCTAGGCTCTGATACCACCTAATCTGTCACGCCCCGGCGTCGAAACTGCGACCCGGGCTCGCCAACAGATCCGCCGCCCATACGGGAAGCCCCGTATAGACGAAGCGACTAACCTGCAAAAGATCAACTATACTATTCAGATATCAGAGCTGAAAGTAAAACTGCTAGAAATAAAACTATATACAACACAAGTCCTCGCCAAAAGTACATAAATCTCTCGAGCAGTAAAATAAATACAACTCAATACCTCACTACAAGGTTCGCTCAACATAACTCTCAAAAGTAAGGGGGTACATCTACTCTCTGGACGACGTCTGGTAGGGATCTATCTCGCGACTCCCTTACCTCGATCTGAATAAGCAGCAACAGGAGCAGCAGGAACAGGAGTAGAAGTCCCTGTGGGAAAATACACCACGACGGGTGTGAGAACTACGTCCCAAGTAGTTCTCAGTGGGTGCCGCCAACAAGCCCGACGGTCTGCCCACTAAGTCTACTAGAGGCATAAAGAACAATATAAAACTGAAATGAAAGGGGCTGGAAAAGTAACTCTACAGCTACTATGCCTCTATCTAGATGCTCAAGAAAAATGGAACAGATGGAAACATGATGCATCTACTAACACACACAGTATACTCACCCAATCTATACTGACTGCCGCAAAGGGGCCAGTCAAACCTGCGCCCACCTGCTGCCGCACATCCTCTACAGGACGGGTCTACCGTAGGGTGTCCGTGACTGCCAAAACTGGACCAGCCAGAGGGACGGCGTCGACAAGTCGCGATACCACAGTGCAGACCACTCCGGACGTGGCACTCGAGGGGAGCGACCCCAACGAGGACAAGGGTATCCGCGCACTCTGTCGAGCTCAATATGGCACATGCAGGCTATAGTCCAAAACCACGATCAACAAGATCGACAGTAACCAACATCACAACTCACAGGTAACACAGGGAGGACCGTCACCATAAGGGTTCGAAAATTCCGATAGGTTGGTGCCTAGAATCCCAATCAAACAAGAACAGAAATCCAGGCTTCACCTATCGAAGTTTCCGACCCCCTTACAGTTCGGGAACACACTCCCTCGGTACAACACGCAGAAGACACCAACAGGGCCCGAAAGTCCCGGGAGACTTACACCTACAACCCTATCAAACAAGAACAGGTTCCAGGCTCGGCCCCCGTGGCTTTCGTCCCGCCAAAGGAACGACCCCTAGAACCCAGACCACTCGAATCCTTCGAGTGGGAAGATTTACTGGAAAAAGGTGACATTTGTTATTGAAAACCATTTTGATCTGGAAGAAATCCATGTTTAATAATTTTAGTTCTTTTTAGAAAAACAGTTAGAAAAACAAGTGTTTTACCCAAACCCCGAAGGGCTGATGCCTTTGTCCAATCAAACAAGAACAGACTCCAGCGGCCCTTCGATGCTTGGAAGAAAATATTGGTAGACTAAAATCATGGGTATGTCGAAAAGGGTTCTGGGTTCTAGGTCCGGCTAACACTAGTAAACCACACCCAGTAACACAGTGGCAACAACCCCAACAGGGGAAAACAAGACCTCCCGGGACCACCGTTTACCCTAAACGGTTCCCGGTACAGACAAGCGATACACTACATCTACCAGACTCCACTCTGCTCCCAAGCACGAGTGCAAATGCATCCCACACTAAAAAGAAGTCCCGACCGCTCGGCCCACTACCCGGGCGAGGATAACACTAAGTCCAGGAATGCAACAAAAAGTGTGGATGTCTAAACATAAATAACCCTAGCCCAAGTGAGGGTTTTCTACTGGTCTGGTTACACATGCAACATATGACAGGGGTGCTAGGTCAGGTTCCAAGATAACAGATATTTAACAGGCGGTAGGAAGTAGAAGAGATCAAACGATCAACAGATAAAAACAAGGAATAACAACATTCAAATTCTAGCATGCTACCAAGTCCAACCATTATCATGCATGATTCTATATCAATAGAATTAGAGCGCAGTCCATAAATCCTGAAAGCAAGCCACCCACCTGAAGGTGCTAACTGTCCGGGGTCGCACAGTTGAGAAAACCTGGAAAACAGCAACTCTAAGTCCAACAGGTCCAGTACAGTCCACAATCCCTCCTGGGTACAACATAAGGCCACAGTTACACTTAAATCCCAAAATCTGCCAAGAATTACAACACTGAAATTCAGCCGCAAAGATGCGATTATTTCACCTGCTGAATGTGCTCGAAAAATTCCAAATAAAATATCCCTACGATCCTCGTGTCGATAGCTTCGAAACAAGTACCTGCACGCCCAATTCCGAGCACCGTAGGCCAAGTTACAAATTCCACAATATCGGTGCGCAAAAACCCAAAACCATCCAACTGTAAACTCTTGTACAGATAAAAGGAAAAGTGTATACCTTCTGGAAAGTCTCCAAAAATTCCAACAAAATTCCACGATGTTCCTCGCGTCGAGTACATGAAAAAAGTCTATAAGCACGTCCTGATCCGAGATTTGTGCGCGGAGATCTCCTCAAAAGAAGGTGCTGCCCTCACCAAAATCTCACAGCAAGAAGGGTCCCAATGAGCACGAGAAAACACCTCGAAAAACGCGAAATCTGAAAATGTGCGAGAAATCCAAAATCGTAGCCTCACCTGTTACGAATCCAGCAGCGAAGAAATCGCTCGAAAAGATTGTCGGAGTAGGTCGGGGGAGCTTGTATACCGAAGAGCGACGGAAGAAGCACCGAAGAAAGAACGTTGCGCCGAGCCAAGAAAATGAGAATCTCGAAAAGCGTGCCCCCAAAAATCCCCAAACTCTGCAGATGGAAGCTCCACAGTGTGAGGATCAACTTTGGTGAAGGACTCTCCTCGGTTTGACTCTCAGAAATGCAAAAAAGCCGATGAGGAAGAGAGCTCGGCCTTTAAATAGGCAGCAGAAAAACAAATGGGGAAATTCCCATTTAGTCCCAAGATTCGGGCGCACCCGAACTTTCGGGCGCCCGAATCCGGGCGCAAGGCCCAAATACTGTAGTCGCCCGGAAAAACCTGGGGCGGCCACGTCACCCGCACAGCAAACAGTTGTGCGGGGCGCGCCGGGAGCGGCCACGTGGCCCTCCCGGGGCCCGACGCGTGTCCCGCACAGCAAACAGCTGTGCGGGGCACGCGAGCTGCTGCCACGTGGCACCTACCCGGTCAAACCGGGTAGGTGGCGCCCGCTAGTGGCAGGGCGACACGTGGCCCTGCCACTGTCGCGGTCACACGTGCGGGCAGGCGCTGCACTGGCCGCCTGCCACGCACGCGCCCCGAGGCGCACGCCCGCGACCCGGTGCACCGCGCCTCGTGAGCCCGCGAATGGCGTGACGACACGTGTTCCGTGCACCCGGTCCACGCACCCAATTCAGGTTCCGTGGACCGCGCCGCGTGCACCGACCAACCGGGGGATGCCACGTGTCCCCCCGCCCCGGTCCATGCACCGCCGCGCAAAATCTGTGGACCGCGCCTCACGAGCCCGCCAATCAGGCGGCGCCACGTGTCCATGCGCCGGGTCCGTGCACCCAGCCGCTCCCCTCTGTGGACCGAGCGCTGCGGACCGGCCCAATCACAAGCCGCCACGTGGCAGCCGGCGGTCCACGGCCCCTCCCATGCACCGATATTCAGCGAAAACTTCCGGGGGTCCGTTTTTGGGCATCCGGACTCCAAATCAAACAAGCAAATAGCCGTTTTCAAGCGTTTTTCCGCGCTGAATCCAAATCCATCCTCTGTTTGGCCCAAATCAATTTCAAAAATTCGGCAAATGCAGCCGAAGGCCAATCCAGCTGTGGATATCACACAGGGTCCATCTGTGGCATCCCTTTGATGCACTATGGACCAGATACACCAACACTAGGTGTTCAACACCACGGTTCATGGGAGAAGCTACACGGGGATCAAGGTCACCACATGCGTAGCTTCTTATCTTCACGCGCCAATGTTCGTGCCGGCGTTTCCTCGAAGCTCAAGTCCTCACGCACTCAATGGCAGAGACATCGAGGACGTGCGACGGATCGGGAAGGTATTTTCGGAGCCTCGAGACATGAAACACGTTGTGTACCCGTTCGAGGTTTGACGGTAAGGCCAACCAGTATGCCACCGGGCCCACGCGCTCCAAGATCTTGAACGGTCCCACATATCGTGGGATCAGTTTCCCTCTTAAGCCGAAGCGTCTGGTTCCTTTAGATGGTGATACACGAAGTAACACGTGTTCCCCCACCATAAACTCCAAATCGCGTCGCCTCTGATCCGCATAGCTCTTCTGCCGGCTCTGGGCGGTCAACAGTCGCTTCCTAATAAGGCGCACCTTTGCCTCAGTTTACTCCACTAAGTCTAGTCCCAAAGATTTTCGCTCCCCCAAGTCGTCCCAACATATAGGAGATCGACATCGGCGTCCGTACAGGGCTTCATACGGCGCCATTTGAATGCTTGCTTGGTAGCTGTTATTGTAGGCGAATTCCACGAGGGGTGGGTAACACGACCATCCCTCACCCAAGTCGAGCACGCAAGCTCGGAGCATATCTTCGAGGATCTGGATTACCCATTCCGATTGTCCGTCAGTCTGCGGGTGGAAAGCCGTGCTGAATTGCAGTTTGGTCCCCATTGCCCGCTGTAGGCTCCGCCAAAAGTTCGACACAAAACGTGTGTCTCCATCCGAAGTTATCGACGCTGGTACTCCGTGCAACCTTACCACCTCATCAATGTAGGTTTGCGCCAACCGGTCTCGGGTCCATGTCATGTGGATGGGTAGAAAATGAGCCGATTTCGTCAGGCGATCCACTATGACCCATATTGCGTCGTGTCCATGTTGCGATCGAGGAAAACCAGTTACGAAGTCCATGGTAATCCATTCCCATTTCCATTCCGGTATGAGCAATGGCTGTAGTTTCCCTGCCGGTCGCTGGTGTTCAGCTTCACTTGTTGGCATACCAAACAATGTGCCACAAATTGCGTCACGTCCCCCTTCAATTTGGGCAACCAAAAGGTCTGCCTCAAATCTTTATACATCTTCGTACCACCGGGATGCGCGGTGTAGGGAGCACTATGCGCTTCCGTCAGAATTTCTTTCTTTATTTCCGGTACATCGGGCACACAAATTCGTCCCCGAAACCTTATTGCATTATCCGAGCCAATCATAAAATCGCCCCCTTGTTCCGAAGATATTCTGTCCCGCACCAGTTGCAATTGTGTGTCCGTTGACTGGCCTTCCAAGATCCTCTCGATCAAAGTAGGCTTAACCACTAAGGACAGGAGTTGCGTAACTGTACCCGCCGACACTACCTCCAGTCTCAATTGCGAGAACTCTGCAATTAGACGATTCTGTTGGGTAAGGGCGCTCAACGCCGTTTCTCCCGTCTGTCCCTTCCGGCTTAAGGCGTCGGCCACCACATTTGCCTTTCCGGGGTGATAATGGATCGACAAATCGTAGTGTTTCAGTAGTTCCAGCCATTGCCTTTGCCGTAAATTCAACTCCTTTTGTGTGAACAAGTACTTAAGGCTCTGGTGATCGGAAAACACATTGAAGTGCGCTCCATAAAGATAGTGTCTCCAGAGCTTTAACGCAAGCACGACTGCCGCGAGCTCCAAGTCGTGTGTAGGGTAGTTCTGCTCATATTCCTTGAGATGTCTTGATGCGTAGGTGTAGTAACCATGATTTTAAAATCCAGAATTCAGGTTTAAATAATTTCCAGAATTATTTAAATAGCAAAAATTAGTAGATAGTAGTGCAACAGTGGCCCTAAAATGTTGACTTTTGATCGGGGTCTGATCTGGAAAATCCGAGATCACCATTGCGATCGTCTCGTCGAAACATAGAAGTTTCATATTCATATGTTTTCGATCCGACGGTCGGATCTTCCAGAAATCAGAAATCAAAAAGCGGGCCCCGCGACTTAAAGTGAATAGTAACCCTCGGTTTTTAATCCCTCGCTTTCACTAATGGCCGAACCACTATCTAGAGTTTTAACCTAGAGGTATGAGTAATGGATCCTAGCTGTTTTCGACGTTCTGAGCGCAATAGCACTGACGGATTTCGCGTTTGGCGATCCGGGTGCATCGAAGTGCGTGCGTCGGATTGCGACCTACAGAACAAGATGGCCCAAGATTTCATACGAGTGCCAAAACAAACAAATAAATAAGCTATTTTGAAGGTCTCGACGAGCCGGACGTCGTGGCAAAGTCCATTTTCAGTTTCGGCGACTCGAGTGCCTCGAAAAGCATGAAAAGTGTCGAAAAGGGAGGTATTTTGGAAGAAACCCTAATATTTTATGTACCAAATTAAATGAGGCTTATAGGTTGGGGTTCTGGGTGCAATTATCACCTAAAGCAGGGATCTAGATGTTAGAGGCACAAGGTATAGGGGCTAAATGGCATTTTGTACATAGCAACCTTTGGCTCTTGGGCTTCCTCGTGGGGGGGTTACACGAGGAAGGCTCTTGGGATTTCTAACTCCCAAGAGTAAATCCTCTTAAGGCCTTAGTGCTGGAGGCCGGGGAGTCACCCCCTCCATGGAGGTAAACCGAAAGAGAGAGATTGAGAAAAATTTGGAGAAGGAAGAAACTTGGATCAAGTTACTTCAAGGTTGGACCTAAGGAAGTCTGAGGGCTTCTCTGTGAAGCCTCAACTGAGCCATGGGTTTCCCGTCGCCGAGCGCCGCCGCGCGCCGCCGCGGCCACCCTTTCTTCTTCCTCTTCTCCGGCAAGTCCGGCGCCGCCGCGCGTGCCCGCCTCCGGCCAACCACCTAGCTAGCACCAGGGGACCAAGAGGATCATGTTGATCTATCTTGCCCCGGCCCGGGCCTCGCCGGCCGGAAATCGCCATTAATGGTGGCCGGAAAACATAGAGCTTGGAGAATTTGATCTCCGGCGATCGCCGGAGCTCCGTCAAATGGGAAAATGGCCCAGGTAAGTTCTATTGGTCTGTAGGAAGCCCCCCATCCATTTGCATGCGGATTCTAACGTATGGTTTAGCGTAACCAAAGTTGCACCACTTTGGTCCATGTTTTGGCCGAGCTCCCCTCCGGCCGCCGCTGCTGCCCGCGCTGCCGGCCACCACCACGGGAGGCATGGGGGAGTCTAGAGGACTCATTCGGTCCAAGTTGTTGGGTCCCAAAAGCCTCCGGTTGAGTTCCACCATTAATGTCCACCGAGCTCGGGTGAGGTTGGCCGTGGGTTGTCGTCGTCGCCTCCCGTTGCCGTTCAAACTCCCAGGTAAATCCCTAAACCTTGTATGCTTCTTCTCCTTCAAGTTGGAGGTCCCCTAGTTGCCCTGTACAGAGATCGAGCTCAGGCAAGAGCTTAGTTATTAGTTAATACATTATGCCCACTAGGTGTTTGATAAAATGTTTCAAAGAATTTCTGATTAAAATTAGAGTTAGATTTGTATATGAAAGTTGTTGGTGAACATCCCCTGAGCTCCGTGCTCACTTCAGATCTAATTTATTCTGAGTGGATGTGGGTGTGGTGCTTTGTCTAAATGTTAGAGAGCAAGGAGCTCGGATCTGGTTGATCCGTCGATTTTGGACTGAAACTAGGGTGAGCCCTAGGGTGTTGGCACTGTCCAGAGACACTTTTATATACAAAGTTCGTCTGGTTGACGATCGGATTAAAAGATATAGAGAAATCAACTTTTTTTTTTAGTAATGTTGGAACAAAACTAAGTTCCGGGCTGTTAGCGAAGCCGCGATAGTGTGCCCTAGGCTAATTTGGGGTCACTGGACGCGATGCTCGCGTTAAAAACTGATTTTGAAGATCCGGAGAAACAAAAATTCATTTTGGCTAGGTTGGAAGAATATTTTATGGCCCGAAGTTTTCCTCGGGTCCCGTGCTGCCGCAAATTGGTGAGCACGGCGTTCAGCAAGATAAATGTCACCTGTTGGAAGTGACGGAATGTTAAAATGAATCTCCAGTTGAAAGAACGAGCGAAAACAGTGCCCAAACTGGCACTAAAAGTGAAAATTTAAAAGCCCTAGGGGTCTAGATGCAAAAGTCACATCATTTACTGGTTAGTAAGTTGATTCCTGAACCTTAATTCACATTCAGGGTTATTCGGTAGCATCTAGTGTGCTGAGCGTACAGTTGGTTCAGTTTGGCCGCCTGCGTTATATCAGGTAGGTTATCTTCGGTCCGGGCTTTATCAGTTCGGCCCTCGGTGTACGGTATTGGTTGGACTCCTGTTTTTGGTAACCTAGTTTATCTTGAGCCTGTCTGCCTTTGGTTACAATATATATTACTGTTAGTTGCTTTGACTGATTGGCCATTTCGTAGTTGCACTCCTATGCTTGATTATTATATTGATCTACCAATGCTTGAGCCTGCCTTCCTTTGATTCAGTTATTTGCTACGTCATACCTGCTTTATGCCTGATTATGATCTTCTTTAGTGATCTTTACCATATCTGCTGATTAGTTGTTTCGAGTGGTTATATTATTGCTCTACATATTGCCATGCCTGTTTGGTCATCTGATAGTTGAGCTTGCTTCCTTGTTGTTCGCCTGTTATGCTGCTAAATACATGATCTTCTAAAATAAATATTTTTACCAAGCCTTGTAGGGTAGCCTGAGTCTGTTCTTGTTTGATAGGACAAGGGCAACGCTCTACGAGGTTTGGGACCCATTGTTTTCAAAGGTTTTCTTAAAAACATGTGTTTAGTTGCATAAGGGGTTAGTCCGTCTGATTGGTTGTTAGATGTTGAGCTACGCCTGTTATCAGTTCTATTCTGCCTTACATGATTATTCTTAGTGCCTCTGGTATTTATATCTTATCTTGGAACATTTCCATGGTTGATGAGTAAGCCTGTTTGTCCTGTCGATCAAATGATACACTGCTGAGCACATAGATTTGTTTAACTGATGTTTTTATCGAGCTTCGTAGGGTCGCCGGAGTCTGTTCTTGTTTGATAGGACAAAGGCAATTGCTCTGCGAGGTTTGGAAACCCAAGCTTCGTAGTGTCGCCTGAGTCTGTTCTTGTTTGATAGGACGAGGGCAATGCTCTTCGGGGTGTGGACTTTTCAAAACAGTTTTCTTAAAAATATGTGTTTAAGTTTTGTATTATTTGGTTGGTCTGCATGATTGAGTTGAGTTTTTCGGTTGAGCTTATGCTGAGTTGAGATTTTCCTTGGTCTTGCATATGAGTTGAGATTCAGTTGATTTGGTTATTGCATCCCAGTGGGGATTTCCCGGCTTGTTGCCGATTACCCGGTCAGTGGACCGCCTGTTTGAGCATTTGCACATGATTCGCCCGCACCGTTGTTCTTCACGTACACCAGCGGACTGATCCCCCGTAGCGGTGTACTTTACCGGTAAAGTGGTTAGCTGAGGCAACCCGTGACCCTAGTTTGGGGAATGTCAACCAGGTGGTGCCAAGTGGGCAGCCTTGCCTGAGGTCTTGTGAAGGCCAATATGGTAGCTTGTGATTGGGTCTTTATGTTTTCATCTATTTGATGCATGTGTTGTTAAGTTGCTTTAACATGATTCTTTGATTCTTTGATCTGGCTTCTAGTTATCTACCTTTATATGATTCTATGTGATGCCTCTGATTATAGTTTCATTGTTATCTTGCTGATTGTCCTAACTCCTTGATGCGTTGATTATCTTGATACATGTTTGTCCTGTTTTAAATTCTGCTAAAATTATCTCTTATGCTCGTACCCAGATTATAAGTTTTGCTTTCTTTACAGCACCAGTTATATATCTGCTTTACCCTAACCCCTGATCTATTACTATCCTCTAGCATTGTATACCGGTAGGTACGATCTGCTATTTTTCGGCTCGTCGTGCCCACTGGGATACACTCCGGTGTATCTCACACCCTCGGGTGACTGTTTTTCAGGCCGAGCGGGTGCTGGGATGTCGGGACGTGTTGGTGAGATTCCGTGTTAGATGTTGACCCTGGACAGCCGAAAGTTCATGTATTATTTGATGTTAAAGGAAAGAGTTGTAATTCAGATGTAAATAATTGTAAAGTTAATTGTAACTTTTGCTTGTAGTTGTACGTAGTTAGTACTCTGATGTTGTTGCCAAGCTAGCCGTGCATATATAGAAAAGGCTCAATTCCAAAGGGGATTGGGACTCTTCTATATATGTGGCGGTCTGTCATTGCCCTGGCTGTTTTTGCAACTCTGATTTAAAAAAAAAAAAATTTATACACTGGTTTTTGAACTCGGGGCGTGACAGATTAGATGGTATCAGAGAAATAGGAATACGATGCCTAGGTTTGGTTAGGAACGAACCCTAGGATGACTTGTGTTCACGAGAGAGCGCCGGGTTTTGGCATAGTGACTGTGTAGGGAGGTATGTAATGTACCTTCAGATGTGAGTTGTGTCCCCAACTAGTGGTTGGCGACAGATCTATGGTATTTCGCCTTTCTTTTGGTAAGCACGTTGGCGGCCGACAACGTACTTTCGAAAGAATTGAGAAATAATTTACCCTGTAATGGGGAATATTCAGATTGGGTCTAAATGAGTAATCTGAGAGTTGTCAATATTTTGTGATTGATTGTCACTACTGTGAACCTGTTAGAGGCGTAATAGTGGATTAGTTAAGTTTAAGTTTCGGGGACGAAACTTCTTAAAGTGGTGAGTGATGTAGTAACCATGATTTTAAAATCCAGAATTCAGGTTTAAATAATTTCCATAATTATTTAAATAGCAAAAATTAGTAGATAGTAGTGCAACAGTGGCCCTAAAATGTCGACTTTTGATCGGGGTCTGATCTGGAAAATCCGAGATCACCATTGCGATCGTCTCGTCGAAACATAGAAGTTTCATATTCATATGTTTTCGATCCGACGGTCGGATCTTCCAGAAATCAGAAATCAAAAAGCGGGCCCCGCGACTTAAAGTGAATAGTAACCCTCGGTTTTTAATCCCTCGCTTTCACTAATGGCCGAACCACTATCTAGAGTTTTAACCTAGAGGTATGAGTAATGGATCCTAGCTATTTTCGACGTTCTGAGCGCAATAGCACTGACGGATTTCGCGTTTGGCGATCCGGGTGCATCGAAGTGCGTGCGTCGGATTGCGACCTACAGAACAAGATGGCCCGAGATTTCATACGAGCGCCAAAACAAACAAATAAATAGGCTATTTTGAAGGTCTCGACGAGCCGGACGTCGTGGCGAAGTCCATTTTCAGTATCGGCGACTCGAGTGCCTCGAAAAGCGTGAAAAGTGTCGAAAAGGGAGGTATTTTGGAAGAAACCCTAATATTTTATGTACCAAATTAAATGAGGCTTATAGGTTGGGGTTCTGGGTGCAATTATGACCTAAAGCAGGGATCTAGATGTTAGAGGCACAAGGTATAGGGGCTAAATGGCATTTTGTACATAGCAACCTTTGGCTCTTGGGCTTCCTCGTGTGGGGGTTACACGAGGAAGGCTCTTGGGATTTCTAACTCTCAAGAGTAAATCCTCTTAAGGCCTTAGTGCTGGAGGCCGGGGAGTCACCCCCTCCATGGAGGTAAACCGAAAGAGAGAGATTGAGAAAAATTTGGAGAAGGAAGAAACTTGGATCAAGTTACTTCAAGGTTGGACCTAAGGAAGTCTGAGGGCTTCTCTGTGAAGCCTCAACTGAGCCATGGGTTTCCCGTCGCCGAGCGCCGCCGCGCGCCGCCGCGGCCACCCTTTCTTCTTCCTCTTCTCCGGCAAGTCCGGCGCCGCCGCGCGTGCCCGCCTCCGGCCAACCACCTAGCTAGCACCAGGGGACCAAGAGGATCATGTTGATCCATCTTGCCCCGGCCCGGGCCTCGCCGGCCGGAAATCGCCATTAATGGTGGCCGGAAAACATGGAGCTTGGAGAATTTGATCTCCGGCGATCGCCGGAGCTCCGTCAAATGGGAAAATGGCCCAGGTAAGTTCTATTGGTCTGTAGGAAGCCCCCCATCCATTTGCATGCGGATTCTAACGTATGGTTTAGCGTAACCGAAGTAGCACCACTTTGGTCCATGTTTTGGCCGAGCTCCCCTCCGGCCGCCGCTGCTGCCCGCGCTGCCGGCCACCACCACGGGAGGCATGGGGGAGTCTAGAGGACTCATTCGGTCCAAGTTGTTGGGTCCCAAAAGCCTCCGATTGAGTTCCACCATTAATGTCCACCGAGCTCGGGTGAGGTTGGCCGCGGGTTGTCGTCGTCGCCTCCCGTTGCCGTTCAAACTCCCAGGTAAATCCCTAAACCTTGTATGCTTCTTCTCCTTCAAGTTGGAGGTCCCCTAGTTGCCCTGTACAGAGATCGAGCTCGGGCAAGAGCTTAGTTATTAGTTAATACATTATGCCCACTAGGTGTTTGATAAAATGTTTCAAAGAATTTCTGATTAAAATTAGAGTTAGATTTGTATATGAAAGTTGTTGGTGAACATCCCCTGAGCTCCGTGCTCACTTCAGATCTAATTTATTATGAGTGGATGTGGGTGTGGTGCTTTTTCTAAATGTTAGAGAGCAAGGAGCTCGGATCTGGTTGATCCGTCGATTTTGGACTGAAACTAGGGTGAGCCCTAGGGTGTTGGCACTGTCCAGAGACACTTTTATATACAAAGTTCGTCTGGTTGACGATCGGATTAAAAGATATAGAGAAATCAACTTTTTTTTAGTAATGTTGGAACAAAACTAAGTTCCGGGCTGTTAGCGAAGCCGCGATAGTGTGCCCTAGGCTAATTTGGGGTCACTGGACGCGATGCTCGCGTTAAAAACTGATTTTGAAGATTCGGAGAAACAAAAATTCATTTTGGCTAGGTTGGAAGAATATTTTATGGCCCGAAGTTTTCCTCGGGTCCCGTGCTGCCGCAAATTGGTGAGCACGGCGTTCAGCAAGATAAATGTCACCTGTTGGAAGTGACAGAATGTTAAAATGAATCTCCAGTTGAAAGAACGAGCGAAAACAGTGCCCAAACTGGCACTAAAAGTGAAAATTTAAAAGCCCTAGGGGTCTAGATGCAAAAGTCACATCATTTACTGGTTAGTAAGTTGATTCTTGAACCTTAATTCACATTCAGGGTTATTCGGTAGCATCTGGTGTGCTGAGCGTACAGTTGGTTCAGTTTGGCCGCCTGCGTTATATCAGGTAGGTTATCTTCGGTCTGGGCTTTATCAGTTCGGCCCTCGGTGTACGGTATTGGTTGGACTCCTGTTTTTGGTAACCTAGTTTATCTTGAGAATGTCTGCCTTTGGTTACAATATATATTACTGTTAGTTGCTTTGACTGATTGGCCATTTCGTAGTTGCACTCCTATGCTTGATTATTATATTGATCTACCAATGCTTGAGCCTGCCTTCCTTTGATTCATTTATTTGCTACGTCTGTAAGACCTGACTTTTCCGTGACCCTCCCCGTTACCCCTTTTTCTTCGACTGCCCGACTGAGGGACAATTTTTGGTGTTTTTCCCGAGAATCCGTCGGGGCTCGCGGACATTTTTAGGCTGAAGGGCTCGCGAAATGGAGAACGGGGGCGCGATCGGTTTCAGATTCCGACTCCCGGTTCACCCGGAATAATTTTCCGAAGTTCGGACCCCACTTAGGCGCCCCGGAATCCGTGCGGACGATCGACACGTTTCTCGAGGTAATTATAGCCGCTGGATCTGCCCCTATTAATTAATTATTCTCTTACCCTTTGAGGAACCTAGGGTTTTAGGTGTTCCCTCCTAGGTCCCTTCGTTCGGCGGCTAGGGTTTCTCTTTAAGAGACACCACGAGAGGGAAAAAGAGGAGAATAAAACGGGGACCCAACCCTTTTTCGCTCTTGTACGACCGACGGCGGGGCTTTCGAGGAAAGGACGGAGGTTCTTGCTCGCGGGATCAACCGGGCAACGTTAGGACGATCCTCTTCCTCTCTTTTCCGGCGGATCAAAGGTGAGTTTTTGTTAGTTTTGTTGTGTAGAGTCTTCACGGGGAACACCGCCGCCGCCGCCGCCGGACCGGCCGCGGGCGGGGCACGGCGCGGCGCTTTGCCGCGCGGGGCCGCCCGCAGGTGGGGCGCCCGCGCGGACTGGTGCCGCGCGGGGTCGCCCCCGCACCGCGGGCGAGGCACCCGCGCGGCGCTTTGCCGCGCGGGGCCGCCCGCAGGTGGGGCGCCCGCGCGGGCTGGTGCCGCGCGGGGTCGCCCCCGCACCGCGGGCGAGGCGCCCGCGCGGCGTTTGGCCGCGCGGGGCCGCCCGCAGGTGGGGCGCCCGCGCGGGCTGGTGCCGCGCGGGGTCGCCCCCGCACCGCGGGCGAGGCACCCGCGCGGCGCTTTGCCCCGCGGGGCCGCCCGCAGGTGGGGCGCCCGCGCGGACTGGTGCCGCGCGGGGTCGCCCCCGCACCGCGGGCGAGGCACCCGCGCGGCGCTTTGCCGCGCGGGGCCGCCCGCAGGTGGGGCGCCCGCGCGGGCTGGTGCCGCGCGGGGTCGCCCCCGCACCGCGGGCGAGGCGCCCGCGCGGCGCTTGGCCGCGCGGGGCCGCCCGCAGGTGGGGCGCCGGCGCGGGCTGGTGCCGCGCGGGGTCGCCCCCGCACCGCGGGCGAGGCACCCGCGCGGCGCTTTGCCGCGCGGGGCCGCCCGCAGGTGGGGCGCCCGCGCGGGCTGGTGCCGCGCGGGGTCGCCCCCGCACCGCGGGCGAGGCGCCCGCGCGGCGCCTGGCCGCGCGGGGCCGCCCGCAGGTGGGGCGCCCGCGCGGGCTGGTGCCGCGCAGGGTCGCCCCCGCACCGCGGGCGAGGCGCCCGCGCGGCGCTTGGCCGCGCGGGGCCGCCCGCAGGTGGGGCGCCCGCGCGGGCTGGTGCCGCGCGGGGTCGCACCCGCACCGCGGGCAGCGCGCTCGCGCGGCGCTTGGCCGCGCAGGGCCGCTCGCAGGTGGGGCGCCCGCGCGGGCTGGGGCCGCGCGGGGTCGCCCCGCACCACGGGCAACGCACTCGCGCGGCGCTTGGCCGCGCGGGGCCGCCGCAGGAGGGGCGCCCGCGCGGGCTGGGGCCACGCGATGCTGTGCCCGGGCGGAGTGTGCGCCGCACGGGCCAGTGCCGGGCGGGAAACTCCGCCGCACATGGGTGGGAGTCGGTGTGAGTGTCGGATCCTTAGTCTTGACTTGCCCTTATTCCTTCAGGAGTGCAGGACATTGTTGGCGACGGGCGCACGATCACGGATGTACCGAACGCCGGACGACGCACGCAAAAGGTGGGTAAATTCGCCGAGGTTAATTGGGTAAGGGCGGACATGAGCAAAGGTGTTTCTCTCTAAGTTGCTCCTCGTGAGCAAAGGTGGGTTTCTCTCTAAGATGCTCTTCGTGAGCGAAGGTGTGTTCCTCTTCAAGTTGCTCTCACTGAGCAACGGTGTTTTCCTCCTTAAGATTTCCTCATGAGCAAAGGTGTTCACCCTACTGGTTGTCCTTATGAGCAACGCTGACCCCGAATCTCATTCTATTCGCTTTATCATCTGAGGCTCAAGTTTTACTACACGCACACCAGCGGTTTGGCCACCGCAAGGGTGTGCTTTTCCGGAAAAGTGGTACGTTGACCCGTGTACCCCACGCGGAGGTGGCGTTAGGGATGGGGGCCCTCATGGGTGGAGGGTGTGAGCGGTGACGCCGGGGTTGGTGCTCGGCGGCCGAGGCAGGTGCTCGGCAGAAAGGGGAGGGGCACCGGGGTAGGGGCCCGGTGCGGTGTCCGGGGAGGGTGCCCGGTTTATGTTTGGTGCAGGTTGTGATCATTGTTGACGATATATGGGAGGGGGGTGACAGTTGCTCTGGTTACAGTGGTTTGTTTTATTATAGTTTCTTGCTCATTATGTTTATTTCTAGTCACTGACTTCCCACTCCGTGACAGGTTCGTCCAGGGGCGAGTGCTAGGGCGCCGGTGAGGACGTTAGGGTGCTGATCTGATTTTTGGATGACTTCGGTTACAGTGACTCTTCTTTCCCTTTTCCTTTATTATTCATGGTAGTTAGTTGTGGATTGCGACACCCCCGTGGGGTCGAAGTGGATGTTGCCCTTTTCTTTCCTTTCTTTTTGAATAATTGAATGAATACTACGTTCTCTCTTACTTGGCCGTTTTGAACGATGAAAAACAAAGAAAACCGTTTGCGAAAACTATTTTTAAAACGTGGGTGTCGTGTGGGCACCGAGCTTTATAAACCTTGTGGGATTTATGTGTTTGCGAACTGTTTTCACAAACGAGGGCATCGTGTGGATGCCGCTTTCAAAACCTTGTGATTATTTATCCTTTCAAAACACCGGCCTCTATGCTCTAAGTGAATGCCAGAATGTCATGTGAATTGTTTGGTTGTATGTGTACGAGACCCCAACTGATGTGGTTAGAGATTGTATGTACTACGCCTTGTGAGACACTTTGTAGTTGAGACGCCGTGCATATACAAAGGGGCCTCTGCTCATTTGCAGAGCGAATTTGTGTATGCGGCGGGTCTGTGCACGCGCCGGGGAGTAATGTTTTACAAAAAAAAAATATATGGCTGAATCAGGGGCATCGGTGGCTCCTCTTCCGCGCGATTCGAACCCCCGGGGCGTGACAGATTAAGATGGTATCAGAGAGGTAAACTCTAACCACAACAGTCGGGGCCTAACATCCACGGGCGCAATACTCTGGCTGCTGAGTAATAAAGTGAACACGGGATAAATAAATAGGACACGAGTGTACGTGGGGGAGGGTAGAGATTTAGTAGAACCCTTTAGGAGCCGGGTTGCCTTGTCAGTTATGTCTCTATGTTTGTGATGATCGGTATGCTTTCATTATGTACGCAGATACAATAGCAGTCCAACACAGTGAGCGACGACCGACGGAAATGGACACCGCAGCCGGAGCGAACCGCTTGCTGCGCAACCAACTGCGCGATGTGGCAGGACAGCTACTGACTCTCACGGAGCGTCTGTGCATGCTGACGCGGGACCTTGAGAGCGTTGACCACTTCCAGCACGGCCCATGGGACGGTACCCCTCGCGGGATGCCACCGGCGGGATTTCCCACCTATCACGATGCAGTTAATTTGGCCATGCGTGCGGAGCAAGAGTACGCCCGGCAAGGGTGCCCCTACCCTGACCCGGCGGAGGACCCCTATCTGGCGAGCCGCGCGACCAAACGTCCGAAGGTAGAACCGGAGTCTGGACCGGTGAAGAAGGAGGGGCCCGGCCCATCGAAGCCGTGCGTCATTTGTGGCGGCACACATCGAATGATGGGCTGCCCCTGGCGGGATGGTCACTGTTTCCGGTGTGGTAGACCGGGTCACACGCGTTACACGTGCCCCCAGAAGCCAGGCGTCACTAGGCCCCCGGCGCCGGGACCTGTCGAAGCAGAGAAAGCCGCCACCCCCCGCCTTGCAGGGGAGCCCCAAACCAAGGTACCGGGCGAACCAACACCTGGAAAATGCAAGGAAGGGTGGGCGGGTACCAACAGGGACCCCGGAGTCGCCACAAGGGCCCTGCGTCATCTGCGGAAAGGCGCATCGAGTGACGAACTGCCTCTGGAGGTACTCCCACTGCAATGGTTGCGGCAAATCAGATCACACCCGCGCTTCATGTCCGCGAGAGCAGGCCGCTACCGCCGCAACGCCACAACGGGAGGGACGAGAGGATACCGCGGCTCCCAACCCACAGAAGGACCGACCCGACGGCTCGCCGTCGGCGGACTCGTACGATACCAGGACCCTGCCCAACCACGCAGTGCGGCGCTGGCCCAGGGGTTGCGGGAGGGCTACCCCAGCCGCCCCAGCAGATGGAGCAACGTCCCGAACCGAGTGACGACAGGTAATACTTGAACTACTTCTTTTTAGTTGGGGACATCCGTCGAACCTGAGTTATACCATCCTTTCTTCATCTGTTATGGGTTTCGGCTATGTCCCGTCGTTAGTAATAGCTTCGTTGTTTTTCTGTCCGTTTTTCCCTCGGATCTTTTGGGGAGGGGCGAACGCCTTTAAGAGGGACTGCGGGAATCCGCCGTTGGCGTAGTCCGCAGATACTCCCTTCTCTTTCCGAAGATCCCATCTTTTCTCCCATCCAAAACCAACCGGTTTTGGCCTCGATCTACTTAGGCACGCACTCTTTTGTTTTATCCCACTTGGGGACCATGCACTTAGTAGCAAAAAGTAAGGAGCGGAAGGCACCGGCTGGGTGCATGGCCGTTCTACCGGCGCGGGAACAGGGGAGGAGCTTGCAGCTGCGCGTTGACTGCCCGGAATTAGATGAAGCCCTATAAGAGCGTGCACTCCCTTGAACCGCTCGGCCCGGAAGGGAGCCAAGTTCTTTTGGACGGCCCAATGCTAAGGAAAGCTGTGAAGGGCCTAAAAAGCGATTAACAAGGGCGCCCGTGCTCGCCGTACCAACGCCCGGGAAAGACTTCGAAGTATGCTGCACTGCATCGCGAATTGGACTGGAGGAAGTACTAAGGCAGCAAGGAGGAGTCGTGGCCTATGCGACAGGGCAACTCAAGGACTACATGTAGAACTAACCGACACACGACCTGGGGTGTACCGCAGTCGTCCTCGTTCTGAGACTGTTGAGGTACTAACCCTTCGGGGCCCACGGTAACGCACCCACGGACCACCAAAGCCTTAAGCGCCTCTCCACCCAGAAGGGGCCGAACCTACGGCGAAGACGGTGGTTAGGTCTATTGAAGGATTTCGACCTGGACACGAGACCGACTGACCAAGTGTACATCGATGAGTTGCGGGGCTACACGGGACGCCGACACCTACTACTGCGGGCCAAGCTACACTTCGGCCCGGCCTATCACCTCAGATGGATGGGCAATCCGAACGGGCGATCCAGATCCTCGAGGACATACTCCGAGCATGCATCCTGGTTTTGAACGGGCAGATGGTCACGCTACCTACCCCTCGTCGAGTTCGTCTACGACATCGACTACCAGACAAGCACCCGGATGACACCGTACAAAGCATCGTACGGTAGGCGCTGCAAACCCCCCCCCGATTTGTTGGAACGATCAGGGGCGAAGCGGGTCGGGTTGAGAGGCTAGTAGTGCCATAGTACGTGGGACTTTTTGGGATCCCGGAGTGCGACGGCCCCGTGGCCCATCGCCTCGCCCTACCACCGAATCACGACCGAGTTCTGGTCGCGTCCGCGCTTTCATGCCTCGAAAGTATCCCCCAACCCGTCGCGAGTGATTGACGACTCCGCAAATCAAGTTCAAAGGAAACGTGAACTACGAGGAAGAGCCGGTGCGGACCCTAGCGCGGGAGGACTGAAAAGCTACGAAGTCGGACATTTCCCTACGTGAAGGCGTTTTGGAGCAATCGGGAAGAACGTGAGACAACTTGAGAACCCGAATCGAGGGTGAAGGGGTGCTACCCGGACCCCCTTCGCCGCAGGCGGGAGTTAAGTTTCGGGGACGAAACTTGTTTTTATTAGTGAGTGATGTAAGACCTGACTTTTCCGTGACCCTCCCCGTTACCCCTTTTTCTTCGACTGCCCGACTTAGGGACAATTTTTGGTGTTTTTCCCGAGAATCCGTCGGGGCTCGCGGACATTTTTAGGCCGAAGGGCTCGCGAAATGGAGAACGGGGGCGCGATCGGTTTCAGATTCCGACTCCCGGTTCACCCGGAATAATTTTCCGAAGTTCGGACCCCACTTAGGCGCCCCGGAATCCGTGCGGACGATCGGCACGTTTCTCGAGGTAATTATAGCCGCTGGATCTGCCCCTATTAATTAATTATTCTCTTACCCTTTGAGGAACCTAGGGTTTTAGGTGTTCCCTCCTAGGTCCCTTCGTTCGGCGGCTAGGGTTTCTCTTTAAGAGACACCACGAGAGGGAAAAAGAGGAGAATAAAACGGGGACCCAACCCTTTTTCGCTCTTGTACGACCGACGGCGGGGCTTTCGAGGAAAGGACGGAGGTTCTTGCTCGCGGGATCAACCGGGCAACGTTAGGACGATCCTCTTCCTCTCTTTTCCGGCGGATCAAAGGTGAGTTTTTGTTAGTTTTGTTGTGTAGAGTCTTCACGGGAACACCGCCGCCGCCGCCGCCGGACCGGCCGCGGGCTGGGGCGCCGCGCGGCGGACTATTGCCGCGCGGGGCCGCCCGCAGGGTGGGGCGCCCCGGCCTGACGTGGACTGTGTGGCCCGCGCGTGGTCGCCCCCGGCACGCCGGGGCGAGGCACCCGCGCGGACGCTTTGCCGCGCGGGGCGCCCGCAGGTGGGGTGCGCCCAAGCGCGGGCTTGGGGGTGCACGCGCGGGGTATCGCCCCCGCACCGTGCGGGCGAGGCGCCACGGCGCGGCGCTTGGCCAGGCGCGGGGCCGACCGCAGGTTGGGCGCCCGCGCGGGCTGGTCCGCGCGGGTCGCCCCCAGCACCGCGGCGAGGAACCCGCGACGGCGCTTTGCCGCGCGTGGGCCCCTCAGGTGGTCGCCGCGCGGAATTTGTGCCGCGCGGGGTCGCCCCCGCACCGCGGGCGAGGCACCCTAGCGCGGCGCGTTTGGCCGCGCGGACGCCGCATGGGGGCCCGGACCCCCCGCGGGCTGGTGCCGCGCGGGGTCGCCCCGCACCGCGGGCGAGGCACCCGCGCGGCGCTTGGCCGCGCGGGGCCGCCCGCAGGTGGGCGCCCCGCGCAGGCTGGTGCCGCGCGGGGTCGCCCCCGCACCGCGGGCGAGGCACCCGCGCGGCGCTTGGCCGCGCGGGGCCGCCCGCAGGTGGGGCTGCCGCGCGGGCTGGTGCCGCGCCGGGGTCGCCCCCGCACCGCGGGCGAGGCACCCCGCGCGGCGCTTGGCCGCGCGGGGCCGCCCGCAGGTGGGGCGCCCGCGCGGGCTGGTGCCGCGCGGGGTCGCCCCCGCACCGCGGGCGAGGCACCCGCGCGGCGCTTGGCCGCGAGGGGCCGCCCGCAGGTGGGGCGCCCGCGCGGGCTGGTGCCGCGCGGGGTCGCCCCCGCACCGCGGGCGAGGCACCCGCGCGGCGCTTGGCCGCGCGGGGCCGCCCGCAGGTGGGGCGCCCGCGCGGGCTGGTGCCGCGCGGGGTCGCCCCCGCACCGCGGGCGAGGCACCCGCGCGGCGCTTTGCCGCGCGGGGCCGCCGGCAGGTGGGGCGCCCGCGCGGACTGGTGCCGCGCGGGGTCGCCCCCGCACCGCGGGCGAGGCACCCGCGCGGCGCTTTGCCGCGCGGGGCCGCCCGCAGGTGGGGCGCCCGCGCGGGCTGGTGCCGCGCGGGGTCGCCCCCGCACCGCGGGCGAGGCGCCCGCGCGGCGCCTGGCCGCGCGGGGCCGCCCGCAGGTGGGGCGCCCGCGCGGGCTGGTGCCGCGCAGGGTCGCCCCCGCACCGCGGGCGAGGCGCCCGCGCGGCGCTTGGCCGCGCGGGGCCGCCCGCAGGTGGGGCGCCCGCGCGGGCTGGTGCCGCGCGGGGTCGCACCCGCACCGCGGGCAGCGCGCTTCGCGCGGCGCTTGGCCGCGCAGGGCCGCTCGCAGGTGGGGCGCCCGCGCGGGCTGGGGCCGCGCGGGGTCGCCCCGCACCACGGGCAACGCACTCGCGCGGCGCTTGGCCGCGCGGGGCCGCCGCAGGAGGGGCGCCCGCGCGGGCTGGGGCCACGCGATGCTGTGCCCGGGCGGAGTGTGCGCCGCACGGGCCAGTGCCGGGCGGGAAACTCCGCCGCACATGGGTGGGAGTCGGTGTGAGTGTCGGATCCTTAGTCTTGACTTGCCCTTATTCCTTCAGGAGTGCAGGACATTGTTGGCGACGGGCGCACGATCACGGATGTACCAAACGCCGGACGACGCACGCAAAAGGTGGGTAAATTCGCCGAGGTTAATTGGGTAAGGGCGGACATGAGCAAAGGTGTTTCTCTCTAAGTTGCTCCTCGTGAGCAAAGGTGGGTTTCTCTCTAAGATGCTCTTCGTGAGCGAAGGTGTGTTCCTCTTCAAGTTGCTCTCACTGAGCAACGGTGTTTTCCTCCTTAAGATTTCCTCATGAGCAAAGGTGTTCACCCTACTGGTTGTCCTTATGAGCAACGCTGACCCCGAATCTCATTCTATTCGCTTTATCATCTGAGGCTCAAGTTTTACTACACGCACACCAGCGGTTTGGCCACCGCAAGGGTGTGCTTTTCCGGAAAAGTGGTACGTTGACCCGTGTACCCCACGCGGAGGTGGCGTTAGGGATGGGGGCCCTCATGGGTGGAGGGTGTGAGCGGTGACGCCGGGGTTGGTGCTCGGCGGCCGAGGCAGGTGCTCGGCAGAAAGGGGAGGGGCACCGGGGTAGGGGCCCGGTGCGGTGTCCGGGGAGGGTGCCCGGTTTATGTTTGGTGCAGGTTGTGATCATTGTTGACGATATATGGGAGGGGGGTGACAGTTGCTCTGGTTACAGTGGTTTGTTTTATTATAGTTTCTTGCTCATTATGTTTATTTCTAGTCACTGACTTCCCACTCCGTGACAGGTTCGTCCAGGGGCGAGTGCTAGGGCGCCGGTGAGGACGTTAGGGTGCTGATCTGATTTTTGGATGACTTCGGTTACAGTGACTCTTCTTTCCCTTTTCCTTTATTATTCATGGTAGTTAGTTGTGGATTGCGACACCCCCGTGGGGTCGAAGTGGATGTTGCCCTTTTCTTTCCTTTCTTTTTGAATAATTGAATGAATACTACGTTCTCTCTTACTTGGCCGTTTTGAACGATGAAAAACAAAGAAAACCGTTTGCGAAAACTATTTTTAAAACGTGGGTGTCGTGTGGGCACCGAGCTTTATAAACCTTGTGGGATTTATGTGTTTGCGAACTGTTTTCACAAACGAGGGCATCGTGTGGATGCCGCTTTCAAAACCTTGTGATTATTTATCCTTTCAAAACACCGGCCTCTATGCTCTAAGTGAATGCCAGAATGTCATGTGAATTGTTTGGTTGTATGTGTACGAGACCCCAACTGATGTGGTTAGAGATTGTATGTACTACGCCTTGTGAGACACTTTGTAGTTGAGACGCCGTGCATATACAAAGGGGCCTCTGCTCATTTGCAGAGCGAATTTGTGTATGCGGCGGGTCTGTGCACGCGCCGGGGAGTAATGTTTTACAAAAAAAAAATATATGGCTGAATCAGGGGCATCGGTGGCTCCTCTTCCGCGCGATTCGAACCCCCGGGGCGTGACAGATTAAGATGGTATCAGAGAGGTAAACTCTAACCACAACAGTCGGGGCCTAACATCCACGGGCGCAATACTCTGGCTGCTGAGTAATAAAATGAACACGGGATAAATAAATAGGACACGAGTGTACGTGGGGGAGGGTAGAGATTTAGTAGAACCCTTTAGGAGCCGGGTTGCCTTGTCAGTTATGTCTCTATGTTTGTGATGATCGGTATGCTTTCATTATGTACGCAGATACAATAGCAGTCCAACACAGTGAGCGACGACCGACGGAAATGGACACCGCAGCCGGAGCGAACCGCTTGCTGCGCAACCAACTGCGCGATGTGGCAGGACAGCTACTGACTCTCACGGAGCGTCTGTGCATGCTGACGCGGGACCTTGAGAGCGTTGACCACTTCCAGCACGGCCCATGGGACGGTACCCCTCGCGGGATGCCACCGGCGGGATTTCCCACCTATCACGATGCAGTTAATTTGGCCATGCGTGCGGAGCAAGAGTACGCCCGGCAAGGGTGCCCCTACCCTGACCCGGCGGAGGACCCCTATCTGGCGAGCCGCGCGACCAAACGTCCGAAGGTAGAACCGGAGTCTGGACCGGTGAAGAAGGAGGGGCCCGGCCCATCGAAGCCGTGCGTCATTTGTGGCGGCGCACATCGAATGATGGGCTGCCCCTGGCGGGATGGTCACTGTTTCCGGTGTGGTAGACCGGGTCACACGCGTTACACGTGCCCCCAGAAGCCAGGCGTCACTAGGCCCCCGGCGCCGGGACCTGTCGAAGCAGAGAAAGCCGCCACCCCCGCCTTGCAGGGGAGCCCCAAACCAAGGTACCGGGCGAACCAACACCTGGAAAATGCAAGGAAGGGTGGGCGGGTACCAACAGGGACCCCGGAGTCGCCACAAGGGCCCTGCATCATCTGCGGAAAGGCGCATCGAGTGGCGAACTGCCTCTGGAGGTACTCCCACTGCAATGGTTGCGGCAAATCAGATCACACCCGCGCTTCATGTCCGCGAGAGCAGGCCGCTACCGCCGCAACGCCACAACGGGAGGGACGAGAGGATACCGCGGCTCCCAACCCACAGAAGGACCGACCCGACGGCTCGCCGTCGGCGGACTCGTACGATACCAGGACCCTGCCCAACCACGCAGTGCGGCGCTGGCCCAGGGGTTGCGGGAGGGCTACCCCAGCCGCCCCAGCAGACGGAGCAACGTCCCGAACCGAGTGACGACAGGTAATACTTGAACTACTTCTTTTTAGTTGGGGACATCCGTCGAACCTGAGTTATACCATCCTTTCTTCATCTGTTATGGGTTTCGGCTATGTCCCGTCGTTAGTAATAGCTTCGTTGTTTTTCTGTCCGTTTTTCCCTCGGATCTTTTGGGGAGGGGCGAACGCCTTTAAGAGGGACTGCGGGAATCCGCCGTTGGCGTAGTCCGCAGATACTCCCTTCTCTTTCCGAAGATCCCTTCTTTTCTCCCATCCAAAACCAACCGGTTTTGGCCTCGATCTACTTAGGCACGCACTCTTTTGTTTTATCCCACTTGGGGACCATGCACTTAGTAGCAAAAAGTAAGGAGCGGAAGGCACCGGCTGGGTGCATGGCCGTTCTACCGGCGCGGGAACAGGGGAGGAGCTTGCAGCTGCGCGTTGACTGCCCGGAATTAGATGAAGCCCTGTAAGAGCGTGCACTCCCTTGAACCGCTCGGCCCGGAAGGGAGCCAAGTTCTTTTGGACGGCCCAATGCTAAGGAAAGCTGTGAAGGGCCTAAAAAGCGATTAACAAGGGCGCCCGTGCTCGCCGTACCAACGCCCGGGAAAGACTTCGAAGTATGCTGCACTGCATCGCGAATTGGACTGGAGGAAGTACTAAGGCAGCAAGGAGGAGTCGTGGCCTATCCGACAGGGCAACTCAAGGACTACATGTAGAACTAACCGACACACGACCTGGGGTGTACCGCAGTCGTCCTCGTTCTGAGACTGTTGAGGTACTAACCCTTCGGGGCCCACGGTAACGCACCCACGGACCACCAAAGCCTTAAGCGCCTCTCCACCCAGAAGGGGCCGAACCTACGGCGAAGACGGTGGTTAGGTCTATTGAAGGATTTCGACCTGGACACGAGACCGACTGACCAAGTGTACATCGATGAGTTGCGGGGCTACACGGGACGCCGACACCTACTACTGCGGGCCAAGCTACACTTCGGCCCGGCCTATCACCTCAGATGGATGGGCAATCCGAACGGGCGATCCAGATCCTCGAGGACATACTCCGAGCATGCATCCTGGTTTTGAACGGGCAGATGGTCACGCTACCTACCCCTCGTCGAGTTCGTCTACGACATCGACTACCAGACAAGCACCCGGATGACACCGTACAAAGCATCGTACGGTAGGCGCTGCAAACCCCCCCCCCCCCGATTTGTTGGAACGATCAGGGGCGAAGCGGGTCGGGTTGAGAGGCTAGTAGTGCCATATAGTACGTGGGACTTTTTGGGATCCCGGAGTGCGACGGCCCCGTGGCCCATCGCCTCGCCCTACCACCGAATCACGACCGAGTTCTGGTCGCGTCCGCGCTTTCATGCCTCGAAAGTATCCCCCAACCCGTCGCGAGTGATTGACGACTCCGCAAATCAAGTTCAAAGGAAACGTGAACTACGAGGAAGAGCCGGTGCGGACCCTAGCGCGGGAGGACTGAAAAGCTACGAAGTCGGACATTTCCCTACGTGAAGGCGTTTTGGAGCAATCGGGAAGAACGTGAGACAACTTGAGAACCCGAATCGAGGGTGAAGGGGTGCTACCCGGACCCCCTTCGCCGCAGGCGGGAGTTAAGTTTCGGGGACGAAACTTGTTTTTATTAGTGAGTGATGTAAGACCTGACTTTTCCGTGACCCTCCCCGTTACCCCTTTTTCTTCAACTGCCCGACTGAGGGACAATTTTTGGTGTTTTTCCCGAGAATCCGTCGGGGCTCGCGGACATTTTTAGGCCGAAGGGCTCGCAAAATGGAGAACGGGGGCGCGATCGGTTTCAGATTCCGACTCCCGGTTCACCCGGAATAATTTTCCGAAGTTCGGACCCCACTTAGGCGCCCCGGAATCCGTGCGGACGATCGGCACGTTTCTCGAGGTAATTATAGCCGCTGGATCTGCCCCTATTAATTAATTATTCTCTTACCCTTTGAGGAACCTAGGGTTTTAGGTGTTCCCTCCTAGGTCCCTTCGTTCGGCGGCTAGGGTTTCTCTTTAAGAGACACCACGAGAGGGAAAAAGAGGAGAATAAAACGGGGACCCAACCCTTTTTCGCTCTTGTACGACCGACGGCGGGGCTTTCGAGGAAAGGACGGAGGTTCTTGCTCGCGGGATCAACCGGGCAACGTTAGGACGATCCTCTTCCTCTCTTTTCCGGCGGATCAAAGGTGAGTTTTTGTTAGTTTTGTTGTGTAGAGTCTTCACGGGGAACACCGCCGCCGCCGCCGCCGGACCGGCCGCGGGCGGGGCGCCGCGCGGCGCTTTGCCGCGCGGGGCCGCCCGCAGGTGGGGCGCCCGCGCGGACTGGTGCCGCGCGGGGTCGCCCCCGCACCGCGGGCGAGGCACCCGCGCGGCGCTTTGCCGCGCGGGGCCGCCCGCAGGAGGGGCACCCGCGCGGGCTGGTGCCGCGCGGGGTCGCCCCCGCACCGCGGGCGAGGCGCCCGCGCGGCGCTTGGCCGCGCGGGGCCGCCCGCAGGTGGGGCGCCCGCGCGGGCTGGTGCCGCGCGGGGTCGCCCCCGCACCGCGGGCGAGGCACCCGCGCGGCGCTTTGCCGCGCGCGGCCGCCCGCAGGTGGGGCGCCCGCGCGGACTGGTGCCGCGCGGGGTCGCCCCCGCACCGCGGGCGAGGCACCCGCGCGGCGCTTTGCCGCGCGGGGCCGCCCGCAGGTGGGGCGCCCGCGCGGGCTGGTGCCGCGCGGGGTCGCCCCCGCACCGCGGGCGAGGCGCCCGCGCGGCGCTTGGCCGCGCGGGGCCGCCCGCAGGTGGGGCGCCCGCGCGGGCTGGTGCCGCGCGGGGTCGCCCCCGCACCGCGGGCGAGGCACCCGCGCGGCGCTTGGCCGCGCGGGGCCGCCCGCAGGTGGGGCGCCCGCGCGGGCTGGTGCCGCGCGGGGTCGCCCCCGCACCGCGGGCGAGGCACCCGCGCGGCGCTTGGCCGCGCGGGGCCGCCCGCAGGTGGGGCGCCCGCGCGGGCTGGTGCCGCGCGGGGTCGCCCCCGCACCGCGGGCGAGGCACCCGCGCGGCGCTTGGCCGCGCGGGGCCGCCCGCAGGTGGGGCGCCCGCGCGGGCTGGTGCCGCGCGGGGTCGCCCCCGCACCGCGGGCGAGGCACCCGCGCGGCGCTTTGCCGCGCGGGGCCGCCCGCAGGTGGGGCGCCCGCGCGGACTGGTGCCGCGCGGGGTCGCCCCCGCACCGCGGGCGAGGCACCCGCGCGGCGCTTTGCCGCGCGGGGCCGCCCGCAGGTGGGGCGCCCGCGCGGGCTGGTGCCGCGCGGGGTCGCCCCCGCACCGCGGGCGAGGCGCCCGCGCGGCGCCTGGCCGCGCGGGGCCGCCCGCAGGTGGGGCGCCCGCGCGGGCTGGTGCCGCGCAGGGTCGCCCCCGCACCGCGGGCGAGGCGCCCGCGCGGCGCTTGGCCGCGCGGGGCCGCCCGCAGGTGGGGCGCCCGCGCGGGCTGGTGCCGCGCGGGGTCGCACCCGCACCGCGGGCAGCGCGCTCGCGCGGCGCTTGGCCGCGCAGGGCCGCTCGCAGGTGGGGCGCCCGCGCGGGCTGGGGCCGCGCGGGGTCGCCCCGCACCACGGGCAACGCACTCGCGCGGCGCTTGGCCGCGCGGGGCCGCCGCAGGAGGGGCGCCCGCGCGGGCTGGGGCCACGCGATGCTGTGCCCGGGCGGAGTGTGCGCCGCACGGGCCAGTGCCGGGCGGGAAACTCCGCCGCACATGGGTGGGAGTCGGTGTGAGTGTCGGATCCTTAGTCTTGACTTGCCCTTATTCCTTCAGGAGTGCAGGACATTGTTGGCGACGGGCGCACGATCACGGATGTACCGAACACCGGACGACGCACGCAAAAGGTGGGTAAATTCGCCGAGGTTAATTGGGTAAGGGCGGACATGAGCAAAGGTGTTTCTCTCTAAGTTGCTCCTCGTGAGCAAAGGTGGGTTTCTCTCTAAGATGCTCTTCGTGAGCGAAGGTGTGTTCCTCTTCAAGTTGCTCTCACTGAGCAACGGTGTTTTCCTCCTTAAGATTTCCTCATGAGCAAAGGTGTTCACCCTACTGGTTGTCCTTATGAGCAACGCTGACCCCGAATCTCATTCTATTCGCTTTATCATCTGAGGCTCAAGTTTTACTACACGCACACCAGCGGTTTGGCCACCGCAAGGGTGTGCTTTTCCGGAAAAGTGGTACGTTGACCCGTGTACCCCACGCGGAGGTGGCGTTAGGGATGGGGGCCCTCATGGGTGGAGGGTGTGAGCGGTGACGCCGGGGTTGGTGCTCGGCGGCCGAGGCAGGTGCTCGGCAGAAAGGGGAGGGGCACCGGGGTAGGGGCCCGGTGCGGTGTCCGGGGAGGGTGCCCGGTTTATGTTTGGTGCAGGTTGTGATCATTGTTGACGATATATGGGAGGGGGGTGACAGTTGCTCTGGTTACAGTGGTTTGTTTTATTATAGTTTCTTGCTCATTATGTTTATTTCTAGTCACTGACTTCCCACTCCGTGACAGGTTCGTCCAGGGGCGAGTGCTAGGGCGTCGGTGAGGACGTTAGGGTGCTGATCTGATTTTTGGATGACTTCGGTTACAGTGACTCTTCTTTCCCTTTTCCTTTATTATTCATGGTAGTTAGTTGTGGATTGCGACACCCCCGTGGGGTCGAAGTGGATGTTGCCCTTTTCTTTCCTTTCTTTTTGAATAATTGAATGAATACTACGTTCTCTCTTACTTGGCCGTTTTGAACGATGAAAAACAAAGAAAACCGTTTGCGAAAACTATTTTTAAAACGTGGGTGTCGTGTGGGCACCGAGCTTTATAAACCTTGTGGGATTTATGTGTTTGCGAACTGTTTTCACAAACGAGGGCATCGTGTGGATGCCGCTTTCAAAACCTTGTGATTATTTATCCTTTCAAAACACCGGCCTCTATGCTCTAAGTGAATGCCAGAATGTCATGTGAATTGTTTGGTTGTATGTGTACGAGACCCCAACTGATGTGGTTAGAGATTGTATGTACTACGCCTTGTGAGACACTTTGTAGTTGAGACGCCGTGCATATACAAAGGGGCCTCTGCTCATTTGCAGAGCGAATTTGTGTATGCGGCGGGTCTGTGCACGCGCCGGGGAGTAATGTTTTACAAAAAAAAAATATATGGCTGAATCAGGGGCATCGGTGGCTCCTCTTCCGCGCGATTCGAACCCCCGGGGCGTGACAACGTCATACCTGCTTTATTCCTGATTATGATCTTCTTTAGTGATCTTTACCATATCTGCTGATTAGTTGTTTCGAGTGGTTATATTATTTCTCTACATATTGCCATGCCTGTTTGGTCATCTGATAGTTGAGCTTGCTTCCTTGTTGTTCGCCTGTTATGCTGCTAAATACATGATCTTCTAAAATAAATATTTTTACCAAGCCTTGTAGGGTAGCCTGAGTCTGTTCTTGTTTGATAGGACAAGGGCAACGCTCTACGAGGTTTGGGACCCATTGTTTTCAAAGGTTTTCTTAAAAACATGTGTTTAGTTGCATAAGGGGTTAGTCTGTCTGATTGGTTGTTAGATGTTGAGCTACGCCTGTTATCAGTTCTATTCTGCCTTACATGATTATTCTTAGTGCCTCTGGTATTTATATCTTATCTTGGAACATTTTCATGGTTGATGAGTAAGCCTGTTTGTCCTGTCGATCAAATGATACACTGCTGAGCACATAGATTTTTTTAATTGATGTTTTTACCGAGCTTCGTAGGGTCGCCGGAGTCTGTTCTTGTTTGATAGGACAAAGGCAATTGCTCTGCGAGGTTTGGAAACCCAAGCTTCGTAGTGTCGCCTGAGTCTGTTCTTGTTTGATAGGACGAGGGCAATGCTCTTCGGGGTGTGGACTTTTCAAAACAGTTTTCTTAAAAATATGTGTTTAAGTTTTGTATTATTTGGTTGGTCTGCATGATTGAGTTGAGTTTTTCGGTTGAGCTTATGCTGAGTTGAGATTTGCCTTGGTCTTGCATATGAGTTGAGATTCAGTTGATTTGGTTATTGCATCCCAGTGGGGATTTCCCGGCTTGTTGCCGATTACCCGGTCAGTGGACCGCCAGTTTGAGCATTTGCACATGATTCACCCGCACCGTTGTTCTTCACGTACACCAGCGGACTGATCCCCCGTAGCGGTGTACTTTACCGGTAAAGTGGTTAGCTGAGGCAACCCGTGACCCTAGTTTGGGGAATGTCAACCAGGTGGTGCCAAGTGGGCAGCCTTGCCTGAGGTCTTGTGAAGGCCAATATGGTAGCTTGTGATTGGGTCTTTATGTTTTCATCTATTTGATGCATGTGTTGTTAAGTTGCTTTAACATGATTCTTTGATTCTTTGATCTGGCTTCTAGTTATCTACCTTTATATGATTCTATGTGATGCCTCTGATTATAGTTTCATTGTTATCTTGCTGATTGTCCTAACTCCTTGATGCGTTGATTATCCTGATACATGTTTGTCCTGTTTTAAATTCTGCTAAAATTATCTCTTATGCTCGTACCCAGATTATAAGTTTTGCTTTCTTTACAGCACCAGTTATATATCTGCTTTACCCTAACCCCTGATCTATTACTATCCTCTAGCATTGTATACCGGTAGGTACGATCTGCTATTTTTCGGCTCGTCGTGCCCACTGGGATACACTCCGGTGTATCTCACACCCTCGGGTGACTGTTTTTCAGGCCGAGCGGGTGCTGGGATGTCGGGACGTGTTGGTGAGATTCCGTGTTAGATGTTGACCCTGGACAGCCGAAAGTTCATGTATTATTTGATGTTAAAGGAAAGAGTTGTAATTCAGATGTAAATAATTGTAAAGTTAATTGTAACTTTTGCTTGTAGTTGTACGTAGTTAGTACTCTGATGTTGTTGCCAAGCTAGCCGTGCATATATAGAAAAGGCTCAATTCCAAAGGGGATTGGGACTCTTCTATATATGTGGCGGTCTGTCATTGCCCTGGCTGTTTTTGCAACTCTGATTTAAAAAAAAAAAAATTTATACACTGGTTTTTGAACTCGGGGCGTGACAGTAGGCTATGACCTTCCCTTGTTGCATTAGTACGCTTCCAAGACCGCTTCGTGATGCGTCGCAATAGATCTCATAGTCCTCTCCAGGCTTTGGCAGTGTGAGTACTGGCGCCCGTGTTAGTCTGTCCTTGAGTTCCTCAAAGCTCTTCTGGCATTGGGCCGTCCAGATGAATTTCTCCCCTTTCCGGGTTAATCGATTTAGGGGAGTGACTATCTTTGAGAAGCCTTCCATGAAGCGTCTATAGTACCCTACCAGTCCTAGGAAACTTCGGATTTCCGTTACCGTTGTTGGCCGGGCCCAGTTGGTCACGGATTCTACCTTCCTCGGGTCCACCGCTTTTCCCGACGCTGAGACTATGTGTCCCAGAAAGTCTACCTCGCGGAGCCAGAACTCACACTTCTTGAGTTTGGCATACAATTTTTGGTCCCGGAGGGTCTGAAGGATTACTCGCAAGTGTTCCTTATGCTCTTTGTCTGTGCGAGAGTAGATGAGGATGTCGTCGATAAAGACCACCACGAATTGGTCCAGGAAGGGCTTAAAAATCCCATTCCTCATATCCATAAACACCGCTGGGGCGTTGGTAAGCCCAAATGGCATTATCGTAAATTCGTACTGGCCGTAACGAGTCCGAAAGGCTGTTTTGAGTATGTCTTCACCAGCCTCAACCTCCTCGTTACGGGTAGCACGAACAACCGCCGCAAGGTTGGGTTTTCGCTCCCATCCCGGAGGTTTCTCGCTATCCCAACATGGGAGTTTTGACCTCACCCATACTCGCCCCTCGGTACGAGATTCGGCAGTGGCCCTAAGTCCGCAGACTTACGGGGTATGGTTGGAACCTAAGTCTATCCATGTCACTCACGTTCGTCACCCCAGTGGGGCCGCTCCTTGCACTGTAATTGAAGCAGTCAGTACTACCTATGTCCTGTGTCAATAAGCACATCCGTTCGGTAAGCGTTAGCAGTTGCCCAGCCACGTCGCGTAACTGGTTTCGGAGTAGGCGGTTTGCCGCGGCTGCCGAGTCCATCCTATCCATTTCAGCGTTGCCGGTTAAAGATCACGTCCGGCTGTTATCTGTGCATACAAAGAAATCGCGTCAATCCTAGGTTTAATTGGTCTAACACCTCGACCTACGAACACGGGGACTCTATCGCTTTTTCCCGCACTCATACTCGCGCTCTACGCACCTACACCTAGGTTATCATATTGGTTAGTTACTTGTGGCATTGCGCTCTGTGGATGTTGGTCACCGACCACCGTGGTTAAAGTCATTTTTCTCTGATACCATATAATCTGTCACGCCCCGGAGGTTCTAAATGAGCGGAAAAACGTGTATCTTTTTTTTTTGAAATTAACCTCGCCACGGGTGCGCTCCAGACCCGCCACATATACAAATTCACTCCACAAACGGACGGAGTCTCCTTTGTATATGTACGACATTTCAAACACGACTTATACTTTAACCATGCAGTCACAAAGCAAGCAATAGGAGAGATCACACTTAACCATAACTATAATTACCACAACAAGGTTGAAATGATAAATCCATAGGTTTGAAAGATGGTGTCCACACGACACCCGGTTTTAAAAACGTTTTCGCAATCTCTTTTAGGCGGCAACATAACTAGAAAGGATAAATCCACGGGTTTGGAAAGCAGTGCCCACACGACACTTAGTTTGAAAACGTTTTCGAAACCATTTTGCTATTTGAAAACACGCCGCATACAAGTCTCAGAAAAACACGATCACAAGATATCACCACTAGTTAGGATCTCAACCCAACATCCACATTATTCCACTAACAAGCAAACACAAGTTTACTAACCAAAAGCGATAGAAAGATAACCGAAAGTAAATAAAACGTTCGTCAGCCTCAAACGGCTAAGGTCCTCTAAACGCTGTCTCACCGTCGTCCCGGTTCCCACCCCTGTTCGGACCTGTCACAGTGTGGGTAGTCAGTGACAAATAAAGTAGATGAAAAACAGGTAAATGCTGTAAATACTGTAATGAACAAACCGATACACCAGAGCATTCCACTTCCCCCTCATGAATCGTCAAGTCCCCTGTTAAAATCATGCTGGGCACCTACCCCAGAGTTACTTCGCTCATCCCTTGGTGCTTTTAACCCCTTCACTGCCCAAAAAGCAGTCGCCTCACCGTGAGGGGTCCCCATCATCACACATCGTGGGGTACACGGGTCAACGTACCATCTTTCCAGAAAAATACACCCTGTGCGGTGGCCAGACCGCCGGTGTGCTTGTAAGCAATTAAGAGCATATATGCCGAAACCGGCGTGTAAATAGGCACCACGACCTTCGTCGCCACAGTTAGAAATAAAAACGGGATTCTCATGCAATGGGGTTAGACAGTTTACAAAAGGTACATCTACTTTATTTACACAAGTTACACGGGAACGACTATACACCGGAAATGCCAAAAGGTACCCACCTCAAAATATGCTGACCGGAATGCCTAGAGCCGCAACACTCTCACAATCGGCACCCAGACCTAAGAAAGTCCCCCCAAAAGAACAACAGGTCAGACTGAAAAGTATTATGTAAGATACGAAACCCAAAACCCAAGAGTACGATGAAAACCTGGCAACGGCGGCGGTAACGCCGCGCGACGGACGACGGGGCCGCATGCGGTACGGCCGCGCGGTCAAACTCCCCGCGCGCCGCTTGCGGGTTGCGCCCCGCGCGGCATTGGCCGCGCGGCGCGTCCACTGCCTGTGTTAAGGATTTTGTTTTGGCGTATTTCGTGAAAGTGTTTAAGTCTTGAAGATTGAAGATGAAGAAGCTTGGATCATATACCTCAATCTCAAGAAAGAAGAATTCAAAAGGATCAGGTACGTTTAACTAAACAATTTTGGTGATCCGAATACTTCTTATAATGTAGAAACACTTGGTTGGGTTTTTAATTGCATAAAAATAAAAAACTGGACATGTTATATGTTCAGGATCCGGATCAGACTACTACAGTCCGGACCCCGAACATAGGTTAGTTCATGCGCAAATCCAGTCCGGAACACATCTTGTTCAGTCCGGACCCCGAACGTGGATTTTGCAGAAACTGCATGAACAGTCCGGACCGTGGGATTTCAGTCCGGACCCCGAACGTGGTTTTTGCAGAAACTGCATGAATAGTCCGGACCGTGGGATTTCAGTCCGGACCCCGAACGTTGTCTTTCTGGAAAAACTCTGTTTAATGACGACAGTCCGGATCGCATTATTTCAGTACGGACTGTCGACCCGAAAATTTCCAGATAATGTTAGTTTTTGATTCTTATCCTCTTCCAATGGTTTCTAACCTATAAGTAAACCCTAATTCTATCTTTTAGGGTAGTCCACACTAAGTTTTATCTATGGGAAATGACAGATAAAAATTAACGGAGAAAAACTTAGAAATCCACATATAGAGAAGAAAGGAAATAACTAGATTTAATTCTATGTTTCTTCATCTATATTAATTAATTTGATTCTAGGTTTTCATACTCAGATTTTGAGTAGAATCAAATTAATGAATACTTAGATGGCATTTCCGATCTATCTTTGATCTAAGTATTCGGCGGATCATCACCACCAACAAAACAACGATTTTCCCCAAAATCGGCGCGTGGATTCGCGTGGCCTTGTGGATTCAAGGTGCTACCGCTCTCATGGATTCGGAGCGAGGTACGTTTGTGTGATCGAGACGTACTACCTGGTGGAGACCGTGGATTCGGTCAGACGTCGTGGACTCGACGTTGGACGCCATGGATTCGGCGTTGGACGCAAATCGTGGATTCGAGGCGCATTGCGGAGCGAGCGGAGAAGATTAACTCGGAGCGTATGGAAAAAGGATGAGTCGTCTGTGAGTGTGTTATATCACCTTTGTACATGTTTAATCTTAGTTGATTTCACCGTGTTATCGGTCCCGTGGTTTTTTACTCCTGTGATGGAGTTTTCCACGTAAAAATCTTGCGTGTTATTTTTCATTTCCGCATTGGGTTTTATTACGCAAAGATTTTTGAGTGTTTATCGTTTACACCTATTCACTCCCCCTCTAGGTGGTTTTTCCCCTATTTAGATCCTTATTATAACATAACCCAACTGCTACGGCTTTTTGTGTTGGCATATTTCGTGAGTTGAGTCGGAGTCTTGAAGTGAACAAATTGTCAATCAGCAATTGAAGACTCAGAGAAGATTCAACAAGATCTCAAGTTGACACTCAGTGTTTTGAGTCTTGAAGATTGAAGTTGAAGAATTGTGGATCATATACATCAATCTTAAAGAAAATGGATTCGGATTGATCAGGTACGTTTAACTAAATAATTTTTGTGATCCGAATACATTTGTGTAGTTTAGAAACACTTGGATAAGTTTTCATTGCTTAAAAATCAAAAACTGGACAAATTGGATGTTCAGAGTCCAGTTCAGAATTTCTGATCCTGAACGGATCCGGATCAGAATTCCGATCCGGATCGGAATTCCGATTCGGATCCCGAACCTTGTTTTTTCAGGAATTGCAGAAAAAAGACGACAGTCAGGATCGCAGTAAATCCGATCCGGATCGTCGTGCGGGAAAATTTCTGTTAAGTCAGTTTTTGATGCTTATCTCTTTCCAAAGGTTTCTAAACTATAAATAGACACTTAGGGTTTCTCAAGAACTACCGATTAATTAATAAAACACTTGAGAGCAACCCTAGAGGCTAGGTTTTTTATCGTTCTTCTTTATAGCCTCTTTTAGGTCAATTCGACGATTCTTCCGAGATCTATCTTTTGTCGAATTGATCTAATCTTTGCTTAGAGATTCCATCTATGGTTATTCAATGTTAATCTAAGCAAAGGATCACCATCGAAGCCTATATTTTGTATCGGCTGAGTTTGCGTCGTGGATTCGACGTGGCATCGTGGATTCGATGTGTTGAAGGCGTTTCGTGGATTCGAAACGTGTGCTCGTGGATTCGAGTGGCGTTCGTGGATTCGAACGTGTGCAGTGGACGTGCAATCGGTGGAGCGCAAGGTCCGAAGAAGTTGAAGGAGGGGTTGAGTCCGTGGAGTCGGTAATCACCTTGTTATTCTTCTATTCTTAGTGGATTGTTATTGCGTGTTGATCCCGTGATTTTTCTCCTGGATTGGAGTTTCCACGTATATCTCGGTGTGCTATTTTTATTTTCCGCATTGGTTTTTATTTTGCACTGAGATTGGTTTTATAAGTATTACACCTATTCACCCCCCGTCTAGTTGTTTGATAGTACCTATTTAGATCTTTGGGGATCCAAAAACCAACAATTGGTATCGGAGCGGATTTTAGGTTTATCTATCATGTTGGGTGGAAGTGGTAATATTTATAGACCTCCTCTTTTTTATGGGACTAATTATGCTTATTGGAAAGTGCGGATGAGAGCTTTTCTCATCGCAATTGATGAGCGGGTATGGCAATCTGTGGAATACGGTTGGGTGCATCCTGTTGAGCAAGTAGGAAATTCTACTATCCCAAAACCTCGCTCTAGATGGTCCCAAGAGGAATTCGAAAGTTCTTCTTACAATGGGAAGGGTATGAACGCTTTATTTAATTCTCTTTCCTCGACTGTGTTCACACGAATTTCAGCGTGTGAAATCGCGAAGGAAATTTGGAATATTCTCAAAATTACACATGAGGGTACTAATCTTGTAAAAATTCAAAAGCTCCAGATGCTTACAAGTCAATTTGACTCTATTCATATGGAAGAGCATGAATTTTTTACAGATTATTACACTAGACTTCAAGATGTAATCAATACTTGTGCTAATTTAGGAGAAAAGATCCCGGAGTCGAGAATTGTAAGAAAGATACTTAGGACTCTTCCGGAACGGTTTAGGGCAAAGGTTACCGCCATTGAAACCGTTAGTCATCCGGATGAGATGAGAGTAGAGGAATTAGTAGGTGCTTTGCAAACTTATGAAATGACTTTTCCTACTAATCAAGTTTCTTCCAAGTCTTCTTCTAAGCTTACAGGTATTGCATTCAAATCAACAAAGGAAGAAGATAGTGAATCGAGTTCCGACGATGAAATCTCTTTTGCCGATTTTGAAGAACAATTGGCGCGGATCGTAAAGAAATTTCGTCGGAAGTTTTGGAAGAATCGAACCGACGGATCTTCATCCTCGAATCTATCTAGAGGATCATCGGGTTCTAAATCCTCTAACCTCAAAAGCTCTGCAAAACCTTCTAAGGAAAAAGATGAATTCGAAGGGGAAATCCAATGTTATAGATGCAAAGGCTACGGCCATATTTCAACGGATTGTCCTTCTCCGAAATCATATAAAAAGAAGGCTTTGCAAGCGACAACTTGGGACGATTCTACTTCTAATGAATCGACCTCAAGTAAAGAGGAAAAAGTCGTTGCCTTACATGCCTCTCATATTCCCTCTTCTAATATTTGTTTATCATCTTTAATCACTGACTCTATTCCTTTGATTTTGCATGAAACATCAACATCCTACGGAGAGTCATCAAGTGAGGGGGAGTCGGACGAAGAAGAACTCGTTGAGGCATATCAACAACTTCTTACGGAATCAAAGAAGATGGCCAAACATATTAAGAAGTTGAGGAAGCAACGACTTGAGATTCAAGACGAGAATCATGTTTTAAAGATCAAACTTCATGATCTCGAGGAGGAACGAGAGCTTTTATTGGATAATAATAAAATCCTCCAAGAAAAGATAAATCAATCGGAAACGATCGTTAATTCCCATATTAACAAGATTGATTTTCTTGAAAAATAATTTGAGGAAATTCATGTCACCAACCAAGCATTGACCAAGCAAGTTCATCAACTTAAATCCGACATACAAAGGCTTTCAACCGGTTCCAAGAAACTTGATTGTATGTCCGGATTAGGCAAAACAAGCAAGGTTGGCTTGAGATTTAAAAAGAACCAAACTATGAAGGCTTCAAGTTCCACAACTAAATTGAGAGGAAGAACTTGTCACCAATGTGGACTTGAAGGACACTTGATGAAGACGTGCCCGAAAAAGAGAAAGAAGAATTCTTCGGCAACTTCATCTACGGAGCGAACTCAACGGAATCAAAAGACACATCAAGTCAAAGGAGTTCACTCAACCCACCAAAGGTCCGAGCCACAACATCAATCATTCAAGTGGATCACTGCGAGGCAAAGACCTAAGGTGGATCAACAGTCAAAGCTATCAACTCCCGGCCACAATGAATCAAGACAACCCAAAATTCGACGATTTTGGATTCGGAAAGATGATATCTTTCCATGTCTTAAGTTCTAAATAGCTTATGACTGTATATAATATTTTGATTGGTTTTCATTTCATATTTTTCTGAATCTCTGCATTACATGTTTTCAATGCTCTTCGTTTTTATGTTTTGTTTTTAGACAAAAGGGTTTTAACGAACAAGTGCATTGAATAAAAAGGATTTCACTGTCAATCACTCCAATTTAATTTTATATGAATTATCAACTTTACTCTATAATCATAATTCTTGAAGATACTTCATTATAAGAGTTTTTGATAATTATATTCATCAAATTTTAGTAATCATGTGTGATCTTTAGATGATTATTCTATCTCGGTTGTGTGAGTTCTTTGTGATAAACATGAGACAACCGATTGACTAAAATTTGGGATTTAATTCTTTCACATAAGAGATTGTATTTTCGTACAAGGGTAATGAAATGAATTGCAAAAGATGTGGAAAGAGTTACATCCGTAAGGAGTGTGAAAACTACCACCACATGTTGGAAAGAGCTGCCACCCCGGTCGTCCGGTTTGTGTGTGAAGCTACCACATGTTATGGATGCTTGAAAAATATTTATGAAATTTTGTTTAGTTGAAGCATTCGGAGATTTAAATTCAAAGTTCTTATTTTGAACAATCTCCTGGTTGGTATAAGGTGGGATAGTTAAAAGATGCTCAAAGAGCCACCCTTAGGTATTTTAATGCATATCTCAATCTAAAAGGGTAAAATTCAAAATTGATGTCATTTGGAAATCTCTGTAAGTCATCTTTGTAAATCCGTTACATCTTGATAGACTCTGGATCTCAAGATTATTTTTGATGACTTGTGTTTGACGTATATAATATGAAAAACGGTTTATAATGTTTTATCTTTGTTTTTCATGATTTCGGAGTAAATCTTTTTAATTTTTGTAAAATTAATTGGATTGAATGACATCTATGTGATCTCATATTATTTTCAAGCACTTAAATTGTTTTCTTGATGGAATACAAATCGGTAATTCAAATATTTCAAAATCTGGATTTGTTTTCAAGAAATTATTTGAGTTTTGCTTTCGAGTACCGGTACGCAATCTGTGTTTTTGTTATATACCGGAACTGAGCTTTTATCTCTCTTTCTCTATGAACTAATGTTGTTAGTGATTTCTTTTTGCCTATATTCACTGTTTGACAATTTGTGACAAAAAGGGGGAGAACAGAAATAGGGGGAGAACAGAGATAGGGGGAGAACAGAGATGCTCAAGAAAGGGGGAGATAAAGAAAAGAGATGATGAAAAAGGAGCCGAAAAACAAAAAGAACCAAAAGGACGAATCAAATGTAGGATTCCATTTCTAACGACTAAACGTTTGATTTTGTTTGGAGTTTTTGTTTTGCAGGATATACATCACTTTAAGACTCCAAGTCCTAAGTCATAGAGTTTGTTCTAAGACTGGTTCAAATGTAATTTTTGTTTATTGGATCTTTCACGCAAAGAAAATCAATGTTTTGGTGATGACATTGAGTTTCGATTTTTTGGTTTAAGATGAGTGTCTTGAGCGTTTTATGAATTTTTGGGTTTTGTCATGAAATTGCCAAAGGGGGAGATTGTTACGGCTTTTTGTGTTGGCATATTTCGTGAGTTGAGTCGGAGTCTTGAAGTGATCAAATTGTCAATCAGCAATTGAAGACTCAGAGAAGATTCAACAAGATCTCAAGTTGACACTCAGTGTTTTGAGTCTTGAAGATTGAAGTTGAAGAATTGTGGATCATATACATCAATCTTAAAGAAAATGGATTCGGATTGATCAGGTACGTTTAACTAAATAATTTTGGTGATCCGGATACATTTGTGTAGTTTAGAAACACTTGGATAAGTTTTCATTGCTTAAAAATCAAAAACTGGACAAATTGGATGTTCAGAGTCCAGTTCAGAATTTCTGATCCTGAACCGATCCGGATCCGAATTCCGATCCGGATCCCGAACCTTGTTTTTTCAGGAATTGCTGAAAAAAGACGACAGTCAGGATCGCAGTAAATCCGATCCGGATCGTCGTGCGGGAAAATTTCTGTTAAGTCAGTTTTTGATGCTTATCTCTTTCCAAAGGTTTCTAAACTATAAATAGACACTTAGGGTTTCTCAAGAACTACCGATTAATTAATAAAACACTTGAGAGCAACCCTAGAGGCTAGGTTTTTTATCGTTCTTCTTTATAGCCTCTTTTAGGTCAATTCGACGGTTCTTCCAAGATCTATCTTTTGTCGAATTGATCTAATCTTTGCTTAGAGATTCCATCTATGGTTCTTTAATGTTAATCTAAGCAAAGGATCACCATCGAAGCCTATATTTTGTATCGGCTGAGTTTGCGTCGTGGATTCGACGTGGCATCGTGGATTCGATGTGTTGAAGGCATTTCGTGGATTCGAAACGTGTGCTCGTGGATTCGAGTGGCGTTCGTGGATTCGAACGTGTGCAGTGGACGTGCAATCGGTGGAGCGCAAGGTCCGAAGAAGTTGAAGGAGGGGTTGAGTCCGTGGAGTCGGTAATCACCTTGTTATTCTTCTATTCTTAGTGGATTGTTATTGCGTGTTGGTCCCGTGGTTTTTCTCCTGGATTGGAGTTTCCACGTATATCTCGGTGTGCTATTTTTATTTTCCGCATTGGTTTTTATTTTGCATTGAGATTGGTTTTATAAGTATTACACCTATTCACCCCCCCTCTAGTTGTTTGATAGTACCTATTTAGATCTTTGGGGATCCAAAAACCAACACCAACAATTGGTATCAGAGCGGGAATAGGGTTGTAAACAATGGTTGAAGGTGGAAACATCAACAGACCCCCGTTCTTCGATGGAACAAACTATGCCTACTGGAAAGTACGGATGAAAGCATTTCTTATTTCCATCGACGAACGGGTGTGGCAATCAATCGAGTTAGGGTGGTCAAATCCAACTGAAATTGTTGTTGATGTTCACACCATTAAACCTAGGTCGAAATGGACCAAGGAAGAGATTGACTCATCTTCTTACAATGGCAAAGGAATTAACGCCTTATTTAATGCTTTGTCACAAACCGAATTCTCTCGCGTCTTGGCATGTGAGACTGCGAAAGAAATCTGGGATGTTCTACAAGTTACACAGGAGGGAACATGTTGGGTTATGTATAATTGGATCTAAATAGGGGAAAAAAATACCTAGAGGGGGGTGAATAGGTGTAAACAATAAACACTCAAAAATCTTTGCGATATAAAACCCAATGCGGAAAAATAAATAACACGCAGAGATTTTTACGTGGAAAACTCCAAACCGGAGTAAAAAACCACGGGACTGATAACACGGTGAAATCCACTAGAATTAAACACGTACAAGGTGATATACCGTACTCACAGACGACTCAACCTTTTCCATACGCTCCTAGTTGATCTTCTCCGCTCGCTCCACGACGCTTCTCGAATCCACGATTTGCGTCCAACGCCGAATCCACGACGTCCGACCGAATCCACGGTCTTCACTCAGTAGCACGCTTCGAATCCACGAACGTACCTCGCTCCGAATCCACGAGAGCGGTAGCACCTTGAATCCACAAGGCCACGCGAGTCCACGCGCCGATTTTGGGAAAATCGTTGTTTTTTGGGTGGTGATGATCCGCCGAATACTTAGATTAGAAATAGATCGGAAATACCATCTAAGTATTCATTGATTTGATTCTACTCAAAATGTGAGTATGAAAACCTAGAATCAAATCAATCAATATAGATGAAGAAACATAAGATTTAATCTATTGATTTCCTTTCTTCTCTATTTGTGGATCTATCTAATTCGGTCGTCTTTTTCCCTTTTTCGTGGGTTGCCCTAAAAGATGAATTAAAGGGTCTATATATAGGTTATAAACCATTGGAAGAGGATAAGAATAAAAAACTAACCATTTCTGGAATTTTTCAGGACGGCGATCCGGATCGGACTTCGGCGATCCGGATTGCAGTAGCGAGACAAACAGTTTCCAGAAAAACCAAGGTTCGGGATCCGGATTGAAGTGCCTGATCCGGATCGTTCATACAGTTTCACCAAACACCAACGTTCGGGATCCGGATTGCAAAGCCTGATCCGGATCGTTCATAAAACATGGTAAAACTAGTGTTCGGGATCCGGATCAAAGGAGGCTACGATCCGGATTGAACTGGTGTATGAACGAACACCCTTCGGGATCCGGATTGGAAATTCTGATCCGGATCCTGAACATGTCCCATGTCCAGTTTTTGATTTTTATGCAATAAGAAATTCATCCAAGTGTTTCTACACTATAAGAAGTATTCGGATCACCAAAAATAATTAGTTAAACATACCTGATCCTTTTGAATTCTTCTTTCTTGAGATTGAGTTAAATGATCCAACTTTCTTTATCTTCAATCTTCAAGACTTAACCGAATTCACGAAATACGCCAACTCAAATTCCGTAACAATCTCCCCCTTTGGCGGTTTCGTGACAAAACATAAATCCACTCAAGAAAATTCAAAAAGATATTTTTGTTGCTATCACCATACAACAAAAAATTACAATGGAGATCCAAAATAAAATAGATACATGAGTTAAACTCCTAAAACAGACTCTAGACTTAGACATCTGTACTCTCTGCAAAAGAAATCATTCTTGACAAAAGAAATCGTTAGATACCTCAAGAATTTTATATCATTCAAAAACCACATACAGAGATGAAGTTTATGCTCATTTACTTACCATGACATTTATACATTCAGATATGTAATTTGATCATAGTTAAAAACCAACATATCTCCTATGCAATCAAAATCCAAATGTCACAAAAATTGTTAGTGAACATCAACTTGTTAGTTATATTACATGCCCAAATAGTTAGCAAATAGTTAGTCGAGGCATGCGTGCAATCACAGATGAAAACCAAAAGTTGAAGTTCTACTTACCTTACTTACCTTCATAGTTCAACTGGACAATAGATTGTTCAAACTGTTCTAATACTCTCTCCCCCTTTTTGTCACAAAGTTAGCCAAAATTACCCAAAAAGGAGAGAAAAGTTAACAAGTTCAAGAAAACTGTTCTAAAACTTAAAACCTGCACAAGAAAACGATTAAAGATCTGCACAAGAAAAAGAATTAAAAAGGAAGAGAATTACTCAGAATCATCCGAACTGATGCAGCCGAGTATTTGGAAGATTTTCTTTAAACGTTTGTTCATGGATGACTGGTTCTTGTTGACCTTTTTTATTTCTTCCTTTACTTCAATCAGTTCATTTGAAATGCGTTCTTGCTCGTTGGAGAGCCTTTGCTGTTCTCTATAAATGGAGGTAACCGATGCATCATCATCGGATGTCGATGGAGGTGCTTGTTGTGCTGCAGGTGCTGGTTGGACTGGAGGTGCTGCTGGAGCAGAGGTTGTTGCTCGTTGTTGAGCTCTTCGTCGGTGAGGAGGTGATGGGGGCTCATCTTGTTTTGTTGAGAGAGACTTTACAATAGTTGTTTCATTGATCGTTCCTAGACTGTGCATGTAGGAACTCGCACTTGTGTCAGCTTTAAACTTTCGAAGAATGCGCATAATGATCATTGGATAAGGTAGTCTCTCTGAAGGGTGAGCATGTTCCACATAGCGTGCCATCCTCGACCAGATGATGTAAGGAATATTTAAGTTTGCTCCCATTGCTGCTGTGGGGTTGCCAAGAAGATAGAGGAACAACATCCTATCCCACCGAAGAACCTTTGTATTCATATTTGGAAGGACGTTATAACAGATAATGAAGTTCAAATAGCGATACTCTGGTTGAAGTTCTTTTGAAAAGACGGAGTTTCCTGCCGACAGAGTATCTGAAAGACAGATTCCATCAATTACCACTCTCCAGGAGTTGGTGGTGTAGGTTTGACACTTCATATAATGAGCCCCATCAGCTCTGGCCGTCATTCCTAACGCCTCTCCAATCAGTTGAGGGGTTACTTTGATCTTAACATTCTTGACCAATGTTTGGAATTCTCGACGTCCGCTCTCCTGATCAACTAGATAGCAGGCATTTTAATAAAACATTCTTACTGAGTGAAGACAATACCCAGTGGTGTCACGCCCCGGGGGTTTTATTTTAGCGGAAACGATGCACCAAAGTAAGCGTTTGGCGCGTACAAATTTTTTGTTACAAACCTCCCTCCCCGGCGCGTGTCCAGACCCGCCGCATATACAGATTTACTCGAAAATCGGGCAGAGTCTCCTCTGTATATGCACGGCGTCGCGGCTATTACAACAGTCAAACACAAGCAACCATTTTCCATTTAATCACAACAGCTCGGAGTCTAACTATGCATGAAGACTAAAACAATGCCCGTGGCCAGTCAAGTTTAAAGGATAAACTCACAGTTTTGAAAGCAGGCCCACACGGCCTCAGGTTTCGAAAACAGTTTGGAAAACGCCATAAATCCACAGGGTTTGTAGAACGGGCCCACACGACACAAGGTTTTGAAAACGGTTTTGAAATCCACATAAATCCACATGGTTTGGAAAATGGGCCCACACGACCCTAGAATTTTGAAAACGGTTTTCGAAGTCCTTTTTATTTTGTTTTCTAGTTGGTTGTTTGGAAAACGGCCAAACGGTGATAATAAAGGAAACAGTAGTGCATATCCAAACAAAAGTAATCAACATCCACACGACCCCACAAGGGTATCGAGAACCACACAGTAACCTACAATACCAAATGAAATGCACGTAAAGTAAAGGAAACGACAGACTGGGGCTCCCACAGCCCGACTGCTCCCACCTCGGCCTCACCGTCGCCTACCTCTCACCCCTGGAGGTACCTGTCACAGAGTGGGTAGTCAGTGACACTATCGTGATGAAAATACTAAACCAGTAAAGTAATACCAAGCCACAACAGTAAGTCTAGCCGGAGCAACCACTCTACTCATGAAGGTAACTCGCAACCACCTGTACCACCTGTGACACCTGTAACCCCGGTAACACCTGTAACACCTGACCTCGTCGGGCACCAATCCCGGCAGGTCCCACACCTGACCTCGTCGGGCACCACTCCCGACAGGTCGCACACCTGACCTCGTCGAGCACCAATCCCAACAGGTCGCACCGCTCACACCTTGGTGCCTCGAACCCCACACCTACGGGGGCCCCCACTACGTCACCTCGTGGGTAAACACGGGTCAAAGACCGCCTTTCCGGAAAAGAGCACCCTTTGCGGTGGCCAGACCGCGGGTGCGCGTGTCGCAACTCGAGCATAGTAACCAAGACACGGGGTAATATAGTAAATCATAGAAACCGTCAGCGTTAGTACTGATTAACATGTAATTAATCATCCTTTCCGGAGTAGTAACACTATACTAAGCCTAAAGAGACAACCCACCTTTTCGTTGTCGCGCTCCTGACCGATGCTAGGTTCTCCCGCGTCTCGGGGTGCCCGGCCGCACCTACACGAACCTGTCATACAGGAGTCAGTAACTCACGACTCCGCAAAGCTAAAAGAGACTGGAACACCCGACCCCTACCCCTCGCGCACTACCCGCGCGAACGCGCCCGGCCCTGCGCGGCTGGGCGGTGTACCGCCCGTTTGCGGCGCCGCCCGCATGCGGCGCTGCCCGCATGCGGGCGCACGCGGCGCCGCCCGCTTGCGGCGTTGCCCGCATGCGGCGCCGCCCGCACGCGGCGCCGCCCGCATGCGGCGCCGCCCGCATGCGGGGCGCGCGCCCGGCCCCGTACCGCCCGCGGGGTTGAGCCGTCCGCATGCGGGGCTGCCCGCACGCGCGGCTCCGCGCGCGCCGGCTCCGGTGACGGCGCCGACCAACCTCCTCCCGTTTCCAAGAATGAACCAAGAATTAACGAAAACCCCAAAATTAAGCTCACCTCGGATTCGTCGGCTAGGGTTGATCGAGGGAGGGATCGTCCGTCTTGCGTGCTTGCTTTCCAAGGGTATCCCGTCGATCTCCTCCCTCCTCGGTCGCGCCGCCTTGGTTCTCCAAACGATCGCTAGGAAGGGGGTGAGATTGAGGAGTTGGTTCCGCGTTCGGGTGTCGTGCATCAGGGCAAGGAGGAAAGAGTACGAAGGGGGTTTTCCCAAAATCTAAATTCCCAACCAAATTAATTAGCTGTTTAGGCGCCATCGGACTGAACCCCAAAATAGAAAAAAAAGAGTCGATCTGGGTGCGAACCTGGGTCCGGTCTGCCTCGGTAACCATGATAGTCGCCTGAACCATACTAAAACTTCCGGAATTTATTCTGGGAGATTCCGGAGTCGGAATCCAAAACCGATTTCGCCGATGTTCTCCGTTTCGCGATCTTTATTGATTAAAAATACCCGCGAGCCCCAACGGTCTGCTCAGAAAACATGAAAAACACAAGTCACCCCCGGATCCCTTATTCGAAAAACGGTTCAAGAACATTCGAAAGAAAGTCCCGAAAGGCAAATAAACCCACGGTTGCTACACCACTCACCTCTAAAACGAGTTTCGTCCCCGAAACTCAATCCTCGTCCGTGGTGGAAAGATGGGGGTAGGCCTCCCGCATCTTCGACTCCAGTTCCCACGTCGCCTCCCGTTCCTCGTGGTTCCTCCAGAGCACCTTCACGTAGGGGATGACTCGGTTTCGAAGCGTCTTGCTCTCTCTTGCTAGGATACGCACCGGGGTTTCCTCGAAGCTTAGGTCCTCCTTCAGCTCGAGTGTCGAGACGTCCAGGACATGCGATGGGTCGGGGAGGTATTTCTTGAGCATCAAAACGTGGAACACGTCGTGGATCCGGTTGAGGTTCGGTGGTAGGGCAAGGCGGTAAGCCACTGGGCCAATGCGCTCCAGGATCTCGAATGGCCCCACAAACCGCGGGCTCAGCTTGCCCTTCAACCCGAACCGCTTGATTCCCCTGGACGGCGAGACCCGCAAAAACACGTGTTCTCCCACCTGGAACTCTAAGTCGCGGCGTCTCCGATCCGCGTAGCTCTTTTGTCGACTTTGGGCGGTCAGTAAGCGCTGTCTGATGAGGCGCACCTTCTCTTCAGTCTCTTCCACCAAGTCGGGTCCCAAGAACTTCCGTTCGCCCAAGTCATCCCAACAGATCGGGGATCGGCAGCGTCTCCCGTACAAGGCTTCGTAGGGTGCCATTTGGATGCTGGCCTGGTGACTGTTGTTGTAAGCGAATTCTACAAGTGGCAGGTAACGCTCCCAACCGACCCCCCAATCGAGTACACAGGCCCGAAGCAGGTCCTCTAGCGTCTGTATCACCCCGCTCCGACTGTCCGTCCGTCTGCGGGTGGAAGGCCGTGCTGAACTGTAGTCTGGTCCCCAAGGCCTGCTGTAGGCTCTGCCAAAACTTCGAAACGAAGCGTGTGTCTCTATCCGATGTGATCGATGCCGGCACTCCATGCAGTCTCACAATCTCGCTGAGGTAGACTTGAGCTAACCGCTCTCTGGTCCAGGTTGTGTGAATGGGTAGGAAGTGCGCAGACTTGGTTAGCCGGTCCACAATGACCCAGATTGCGTCGTGCCCCTGCTGTTAACGTGGGAAACCAGTGACGAAGTCCATGGTGATTTGATCCCACTTCCACTCCGGTACCGGTAAGGGCTGTAGCTTTCCCGCCGGCCGCTGATGCTCTGCCTTTATTTGCTGACAAACCAGGCAGTGCGCCAACATAATGAGTCACATCCCTCTTCAGCTTGGGCCACCAGAAGGTCTGCTTGAGGTCCCTATACATCTTTGTGCCTCCTGGATGCGCCGCATAAGGGGCGCTGTGTGCCTCAGTTAGGATTTCCTTCTTCAATTCCGGGGTATCCGGCACGCAAATCCGCCCACGGAACCGTAGAGTGCCGTCGCCTTCCACTGAAAAGTCACCTTCCTGATCCGGTGAGATCTTGTCTCTTACGAGCTGTAAGTGCGAGTCCGCCTGCTGTCCCTCTCGAATCTTCTCGAGCAGTGTTGGCTTGACCACCAAAGTTAGAAGTTGCGCAACCGTGCCTGCTGGCACTACTTCCAACCCTAGTCGTGAGAATTCCGCGTCAAGTTGCTCTGCTCAGTTATCGCGCCTACTGATCCCCCTTCCAATCGCCCTTTCCTGCTCAGAGCGTCCGCTACCACGTTTGCCTTCCCGGGGTGGTATTGGATTGTTAGGTCGTAATCCTTCAGTAACTCAAGCCACCGCCTCTGCCGCAGGTTTAGTTCCTTTTGGGTGAACAGGTATTTAAGACTTTGGTGATCTGAGAAGATGTTACAGTGGACACCAAAGAGATAGTGTCTCCATAACTTCAGGACGAAGACCACCGCAGCCAGCTCCAAGTCGTGTATGGGTAGTTTCTTCTCGTAGTCCTTTAGTTGCCTAGACGCATAGGGTATTACCTTCCCCTGCTGCATTAGAACACCCCCAAGGCCGATCCTCGAAGCGTCGCAGTACACCTCATAATCCTCTCCGGGTGTGTGGTAGTACAAGAATTGGTGCCCTGGTTAGCCTTCTTTTGAGTTCTTCAAAGCTTTCCTGGCATTTGGCCGTCCATACAAACTTTTCTCCTTTCTTGGTCAACCGGTTTAAAGGGGCCGCAATCTTCGAGAAACCCTCGACAAAGCGTGTGACGCCCCACTTCCCAGGGGGTCACCCATCCTAGAACTACTCTAGCTCTAGCACGCTTAACTCTCATGTTCCTCTTCGATCTTGCTACCATCCAAAATGCTATAGCCGGGTTAGAAATTTAGTCCTATTATATCATTTATATAGAGGACTAATCTAAATTACGGGGTGTCACATTCTTCCCCCCTTTAAGCCCTGACGTCCACCGTCAGGCTCAAGCACACTCACAAGCACCAGGCGATGTGAGACTCGTCTCGCTAGCCTTAGTCGACCTTGTGGGGAGCTGCACTCCACCCACAATGGTCCATTAGCCGAGGAGCCTCGCTCTACCCGCTATATAACCCTGGCTCAGCCGAGACTCATCTCACATTTCCGGCTGATGAATGGCTCTGATACCAACTTGTGACGCCCCACTTCCCAGGGGGTCACCCATCCTAGAACTACTCTAGCTCTAGCACGCTTAACTCTCATGTTCCTCTTGGATCTTGCTACCATCCAAAATGCTATAGCCGGGTTAGAAATTTAGTCCTATTATATCATTTATATAGAGGACTAATCTAAATTCCGGGGGTGTCACAAAGCGTCTGTAATACCCCGCCAGCCCCAAGAAACTGTGGATCTCCGTCACCGTCGTGGGCGGCTGCCAGTCGATCACCGACTCCACCTTCTTGGGTCCACGGCGATTCCCTTCGCCGAGATCACATGCCCAGGAATCCCACTTCGTGTAGCCAGAATTCACACTTTTTGAGCTTAGCGAACAGCTTCTGCTCCCTGAGGGTTTGGAGAATCGTTCGTAAATGGTCCTCGTGCTCCTCGCGGTGGGTGAATAGATCAGTATGTCGTCGATGAAGACCACCACGAACGGTCTAGGAATGGTCTGAAGATCCGGTTCATCATATCCATAAAGACCGCGGGGGCGTTCGTAAGCCCGAACGGCATGACCGTAAACTCGTAATGGCCATACCGGGTCCGGAAGGCGGTCTTCGGAATGTCCTCGTTCCGAACCCGGAGCTGGTGGTAGCCGACTGCAGATCAATCTTTGAAAAGACCGTCGCTCCTCGTAGCTGGTCGAAGAGGTCGTCGATTCTGGGCAGGGGGTACTTGTTTTTCACCGTGACCTTGTTTATTCCTCTGTAGTCGATGCAGAGTCGCAGGCTTCCATCCTCTTCCGTACGAAGAGTACCGGTGCGCCCCAGGGTGACACACTCGGCCTGATAAACCCTTTGTCCAAGAGGTCCTCCAGTTGCGCCTTTAACTCCTTCAACTCCGCGAAGGCCATTCGGTAGGGCGCCTTCGTGATAGGTTGAGTACCTGGCAAGAGTTCAATAGGAACACCACCTCTCGTTCAGGGGGTATCCCGGGCAGCTCCATCGGAAAGACGTCGGGGAAGTCCCTCACCACTGGGATGTCTGAAGGTGTCGTCGAGGGTCGGGTAACCAGATCCACCGATGCCAAGTAGGCCACACCACACCCTCTACCAGTCTCCTGGCTCGAGCCGCTGAGATGACTGCCGGGAAGGAGGTACTTTTGCACGCTAGGTACGCATTCTTAGGGAAGCTTGGTTCTTGTAGTTGCACCATCCGCTTCTCACAGTCGATAAGCACTTGGTACCTTGAAAGCCAGTCCATGCCCAAAACAACGTCGTACTCCTTTAGGGAATCACCACCAAATCCCAAGGGCAAAGCAGTCGCCCTAGCTTAATCGGGCAGGTGGTCACCAAACTGGTCGCCTCCAGTGTCCCACCCCTGTCTGGACCGTCATACGCTTTGGAGAGGTGTCTCCTCGAGGTCATGCGAAAACACATAATCGCGAGAAATGAACGAGTGTGTTGCTCCCGTATCAAAGAGGGTTCTAGAACGGAATTTGAAACAGAAGTTATACCTGCGAGTACGTCCTCCGGCGGGTCCGATTCCCGGCGGGTCATGGAATAAATTCGCCGCCCGGTTGAGGCTGCCTTTCCTCTTCGCGTCGCGCGAAGCCGGGGGCCTAGAGGTCGACCCCATAGGAGCTTCCCCCGCCCCGACAGTGTGGTGAAGGCGTGGAAGCGGCAGAGGAGGCTGGTCCCATGGCAAGGGGGCAGTTGCGGCGGAAGTGCCCCTGCTTGCCGCAGCGGAAGCAATATCGACTCTCTGGGGGCAATCCAACACCCGTGCGCTCCCCCGCAGATCACACAAGGCCTGTCCCTTGGCCTCGACCCTCCCGTAGGTGCGCTCTTGCTCCCGACTATGACCTCCACCGCTTGGGGGGGTCGGCTCCCAGCAGATGACCCCCCCCCCCCCCCCCCCCCCCCCGTAGCTCTGCTGTTGCCGCGTCCCTATCTTCATGCTGGGCCGGGCCTCCCGTCCTAGCGTTGGTAACGGCGAACCCGCGCTCTACGACAGTGGCCCCGTCGACACACTTTCTGGAACTATGCAAGTCAGCGCTTGAACCACCTCGAAAATATCTCTTCGCAACCCATCCACGAACAGTGCGCTTTGTGGGGTTTCGTCCTTATGAGAAAGGGACGCAATTTGCCAAGCGCACGAATTCGCGCTGATATCCATAACGTCTTGCTCCCTTGCTGAATGTGGTTCAGGTCGTCCTCCAGTTTCTTCTTGACGCTATTGTGAAGAAGGCCCCAAACAATTCTTGCTTGAACGTCGTCCACATAGAAGCACGTGCCCTTGGTGGGTCAGGACGCACGTCTTCCACCATAAACGAGCGTTTCCCTCCAAAAAGTGAACCGCCAGGGGACGCACTCGGGGTCCTCGATGAGTAAGTCCTCGAACAACTTTTCCATCGATCCCACCCACTTTTCGAGACCCAGGGATCAGTCGTCTCCCCCTCGAAGTTGGGGTTCAAACTTCATGAAATCCGCCAGGTTGGCCCGCACGCGTTCTCGCTCCGTCAGTGTAACTGTCCCTTCCCCAGCGGCGGCGGCGGCGCGGAGGTACTCCCGCCGAGGGCCCCCGGCGCCGCCCCGCGGGCGCTGATGCAGGTGCTGCGTCGCGCCGTGGTCTGGGTGGATGCTAGCCCGGCCGTTGCTGCCGGTGAGGGGCTGCCCCTACCTCAGCCCCTTTCGCTTGCGGTGCTGCGGCCGGTGCAGTTGGCCCCTGGAGGGCAGGAGCGACCGGTGCTGCTGCGTCAGTTGACGCACATGTCCGTAAGGGTCGCCAGCTGCCCCGCCATTCCCTCAATTGTTGCCGCAGGAGCTGGTTCTCTGCAGCTGTTGATGTCGTCGCATCCGCCCCTACATCCTCGGCCGACGCTCTGGTTCGGACCATTGGTCTGTACAGACACACCAACAAAAGCTTAGCACGTCACTCCGCTAGAAAGAACCACCGTAATATCGAGAGGGAAAAGAAACATATTACAAATCCCCTCCCCGATCTCTCACGTCCTAACCCTTAAACCCTCGCACATTTCATTTATCCGTAGTTTAAGGTGGTATCTCGGTGGATGTTGGGCCGTCCACTGTTGTGATAAAGCAAAGGCTCTGATACCATCTTAATCTGTCACGCCCCGGGGTTTTATTTTAGCGGCAAACGATGCACCAAAGTAAGCGTTTGGCGCGTACAAATTTTTTGTTACAAACCTCCCTCCCCCGGCGCGTGTCCAGACCCTCCGCATATACAGATTTACACTCGAAAATCGGGCAGAGTCTCCTCTGTATATGCACGGCGTCGCGGCTATTAACAACAGTCAAACACAAGCCCTTTTCCTTTAATCACAACAGCTCGAGTCTAAATATGAAATGAAGACTAACAATGGCCCGTGGCAGTCAAGTTGAAAGGATAAACTCACAGTTTTGATGAAGCAGGCCCACACGGCCTCAGGTTTCGAAAACAGTTTGGAAAACGCCATAAATCCCAGGTTTGTAGAAACGGGCCCACAGCCCAAGTTTTTGAAAACGGTTTTGAAATCCACAAAAAATCCCACAATGGGGAAAACGGCCCACACGACCCGAGAATTTTGGAAAACGGTTTTCGAAGTCCTTTTTATTTTGTTTTTCCTAGTTGGTTGTTTGGAAACGCGCCAAACGGTGATAATAAAGAAACAAGTGCCATATCCAAACAAAAGTATCAACACAACATCCACACGACCCCACAAGGGTATCGATAACCACACAGTAACCCTACAATACCAAATGAAATTCACGTAAAGTAAAGTGAAACGGCAGACTGGGGCTCCCACAGCCCGACTGCTCCCACCTCGCCGCACAGTCGCCTACTGTGCACCCCCCGGAATTTGGATTAGTCCTCTATAAAATGATATAAAGGACTAAAATCTCTAACCCGCTATAGCATTTGGAGGTAGCAAGATCCAAGAGGAACATGAGAGTTAAGCGTGCTAGAGCTAGAGTAGTTCTAGGATGGGTGACCCCTGGGAAGTGGGGCGTCACAGTTGGTATCAGAGCCTTCACCAGCCGGAAATGTGAGATGAGTCTCGGCTGAGCCAGGGTTATATAGCGGGTAGAGCGAGGCTCCCCGGCTAATGACCGTTGTGAGTGGAGTGCAGCTCCTCACAAGGTCGGCTAAGGCTAGCGAGACGAGTCTCACATCGCCTGGTGCTTGTGAGTGTGCTTGAGCCTGACGTGGACGTCAGGGCTTAAAGGGGGAAGAATGTGACACCCCCGTAATTTGGATTAGTCCTCTATATAAATGATATAATAGGACTAAATCTCTAACCCGGCTATAGCATTTTGGATGGTAGCAATCCAAGAGGAACATGAGAGTTAAGCGTGCTAGAGCTAGAGTAGTTCTAGGATGGGTGACCCCCTTGGAAGTGGGGCGTCACAGTTGTTTATCAGAGCCATCAATTCCCACCAGCCGGACAATGTGAGATGAGCTCTCGGCTGAGCCCAGGGTTATATAGCGGGTAGAGCGAGGCTCCCCGCAGCATAATGACCGTTGTGGAGGGAGTGGCAGCTCCTCATCAAGGTCGGCTAGAGGCTAGCGAAAGCGAGTCTCACATCGCCTGGTGCTTTTGGAGTTGTATCCTAGAACTACTCTAGCTTAGCACGCTTCAGTTCATGTTCCTCTTGGCTCTTGCTACCAGCCAAAATGTATAGCCGGTTTAGAGAGTTTAGTCCGATTATCTCATTTATATAGAGGACTAATCCAAATATTCCGGGGGTGTCACATTTGGTATCAAGCCCATTCACCAGCCGGAAATGTGAGATGAGTCCCTCGGCTGAGCCGGGTTATATAGCGGTTAAAGCGAGGCTCCCCGTCTAATACGCGTTTGTGAGTGGAGTGCAGCTCCTCACAAGGTCGGCTAAGGCTTGCGAAGACGATCTCACATCGCCTGCGCTTGTGAGTGTGCTTGGCCTGACGTGGACTTCAGGGCTTAAATGGGGGAAGAATGTGACACCCCC
>JAQNDB010000148.1:56427-125766 GCA_029204045.2 Tillandsia leiboldiana | reverse complement strand
AAGATGTACCAATTTACCTCCCCAAAGATTTGTTACGGGTCTTGTCCCCCATTCGTCCATATGTGCAACAGTTTCCAAGGGCCGTTTTGTACCAAAACGTGGTTCAAGTTCTTGTGTGGCATCCTAGACTTTTTTCCCCCTTTTGGCAACCACCACACACAACGTTTTGTTTAAATAAAAGCTTTGGAATCCCCTTGACCACGTCCTTGCTTGAAATTCTAGTAAGTTCCTTAAAATTTAAGTGACCTAGCCTTTCATGCCAAAGAGTTTCATTATTCAAGCGGCTAAGTTACAATTTTCAGAAAATTTATTAGGAACAACATAACAATTGTTTTCAGATCTAACCCCTTTTAGAAAGAAGACATGGTCCTTATCAGTTACAACGCATTCAACCGATGAAAAGTTACTGAAAAACCATTGTCGCAAAGTTGACTTATGCTTATGAGGTTAGTCCTTAAGGCCATCAACAAATAAGACGTTTATTCAAAATCGGGCCATCTGGAATAGCTACCGTCCCTTTTCCAACAATTTTGGAAGATCGAACCGTCTCCGAAAACAACGTGTCCTCCGGAGATTTCTCAAGACTTTGAAAACTATTTTTGTCACCGGTCATGTGACGGGAACACCCGCTATCCAGATACCAGACGAACTATCATATGCATGCAAGGAAACATTGGAAACAAGACAAGGGAAAATTTCACCTTTGCGCACCCAAACCCTTTTGGAGTGCGTCGGTAATGGTCGAGAAGTTATATGCCTAGGTGAAGGCGTCTTGTTATAGGCGATTGTTGTTCCTTGATGTAATCGTCTTGCGCGATGAACTACCAAATCTCTTTTCATTTGAAAAGTTTTGCTTTGATTTTCGGGGAGGAGCCATTTTGGTAGTTCGTTGCAAGAGGTCCTTGAGATGAGCGTTCGACTCCCGTCTTGCAATATCTTCTTATGTGCCCTGAAACACCACAACGAAAACATACCTTAGATCTTGACGATCCCAAAGAGGATGAAGTAGGTTTGTTGTCGTTGTTTGTCTTGAATTCCGGTGTCGGAGGAGGAGATACCGACTGAGGCACAAAAGACTGTCTCACTCGAACTTGGACTGTTTCCAGTTTGAGTGTATCCGAGGCCGAACCTATTTGATTGACCAAGACCAAGAAGTCTATCCAACTTACTACCTTCCTGAAGAGAATCGCTGTAAGTCATTCTGAGTTGGAAAATGGTACTTTGTCAGTTCCAGTTATCCTGTCGACCTCGTTGTAGAGCTTTGAGAATTGATTCGCGTTATCCACCCAGATTTGTATGGTTCCTTCTCAAGTTGCTCATTGGACTCTTGAAGGGAAGCATTTGCCTTTATCAGATTTTCCCTTTCCACTTCAAGAGCGTTTGAGAGAGAAGTCGCTCTTTTGCTTCTTCTTCGAGATCATGCACTCTCCCTCTCAAACTCTTGTTTTGCTTAGCCACTTTCTTTGAGTCCCTCAAAAGTCTGTGGTAGGCTAGAGCAAAATCTTCACCTTCCGAATCATCCAATTCGTTGTCCGTTGCATTCTTTTCAACAGTGGAGTTGGACAACGACTCAGATGTATTTGCCATAAAGCACATGAAGGGTGAAGATACGGACGCGTGGAATGCGGTGGAGCTTTTTTCTTCATCACTCGAAGACGACTCATTTGACGTTGAGTTGTCATCCCAAGTGACGACATGCATCGCCTTCTTCTTTGCCGGATACTTGTTAGGACATTCCGTTGCAATGTGGCCGTAGCCTCGACATTTGAAGCATTGTAGTTGTCCTTCTGAGCTTTTCTTATCCTTTGAGAAGTTCTCTTGCTTTCTTGACTTGTAACCTGAAGTACCCTTGCCTTTGTTCGACTTTCCGAAGGATGGAGATTTGCTTGAATTACCCCTTCGAAAGTTGCGGCGAAACTTCCTTGTCAAGAGAGCGAGCTGCTTCTCAAATTCCTCCATAGAAAGGTTCTCGTCATCGTCTGAGGAGGATGTATCCGCGTCTTCTTCCTTAGTTGTTTTCAACGCATAACCTGAAGACTTAGAAGTGGATGCCTTTCCAGAAGAATTGTTAGTAGTAAATGTCATTTCATAAGTTTGTAATGAACCAACTAATTCTTCTACACGTATTTCGTCCGGGTGTTTAATAGTTTCAATGGCAGTAACCTTTGGGCGAAATCGTTCAGGAAGAGTTCTTAAGATTTTCTTACAATCTTAAATTCTGGAATCTTCTCTCCCAGATTAGCACATGAGTTTACGATGTCTTGCAATCGTGTATAGTAGTCCGTGAAAGATTCATTTTCTGCCATTAAGATAGAGTCAAACTTGCTCGTAAGCATTTGCAGTTTCTGAATCTTCACGAGGTTAGTTCCCTCATGTGTAACCTGAAGAACATCCCAGATTTCTTTCGCAGTCCTCACATGCCGAGACGCGAGAGAATTCAGTTTGAGATAAGGCATTAAAAATAGCATTAATTCCCTTGCCATTGTAAGAAGATGAATCTAACTCTTCCTTGGTCCATTTCGACCTAGGTTTTAAGGTGCGAACATCACCATTAAATTCAGTTGGATTAGACCATCCTAATTCAATTGATTGCCACACCCGTTCGTCGATGGAAATTAAAAAGGCTTTCATCGTACTTTCCAGTACGCATAATTAGTTCCATCGAAGAATGGGGGTCGGTTGATGTTTCCACCTTCAACCATTGTTTACAACCCTATTCCCTCTCTGATACCACTTGTTGGGTTATATGTAATACGGATCTAAATAGGGGAAAAAACACCTAGAGGGGGGTGAATAGGTGTAAACGTATAAACACTCAAAAAATCGTTGCGATAAAACCCAATGTGGAAATAAAAATAATACGCAAGATTTTTACGTGGAAAACTCCATCACCGGAGTAAAAAATCACGGGACCGATAACACGGCAGAAATCCACTAGAATTAAAACACGTACAAGGTGATTTACCGTACACACTTACGACTCAACCTTTTCCATACGCTCCTAGAGGATCTTCTCCGCTCGCTCCGCGACGCTTCTCGAATCCACGATCTGCGCCCAACGCCGAATCCACGGCGTCCAACGTCGAATCCACGACGTCCGACCGAATCCACGGTCTTCACCCAATAGCACCCTTCGAATCCACGAACGTGCCTCGCTCCGAATCCACGAGAGCGGTTGAACCTTGAATCCACAAGGACACGCGAATCCACGCGCCGATTTTTGGGGTAAATCGTTGTTTTGGGTGGTGATGATCCGCCGAATACTTAGATCAAAGATAGATCGGAAATACCATCTAAGTATTCATTAGTTTGATTCAACTCAAGATGTGAGTATGAAAACCTACAATCAAACTAATCAATATAGATGAAGAAACATAGAGTATTCTCTAATGATTTCCTTTCTTCTCTATATGTGGATCTATAGCCGTATAAAATGGTATATGAAAATGACGGCTATAGACTCTGTGGATTCACCCTAGAAAAAGAGTCATAGGGTGTATTTATAGGTTAGAAACCCTAGGAAGGAGATAAGAATCAAAAACCTAACATTTCTGGAAATTTTACGGACGGCGATCCGGATCGGACTAGCTAGGATCCGGATCGTCGTAACGAGACAGCCAGTTCCAGAAAAACGAAGGTTCGGGATCCGGATCGAAGTGCACGATCCGGATCATTCATACAGTTTACCAAACATCAACGTTCGGGATCCGGATTGCGAAGCATGATCCGGATCGTTCAAGGAAAATGGTAAACTCACTGTTCGGGATCCGGATCATGAGACTACGATCCGGATTGAACTGGTGTATGAACGAACCACCTTCGGGATCCGGATCGAACAACCTGATCCGGATCCTGAACATGTCCCAAGTCCAGTTTTTGATTTTTATGCAATGAAAGATTCTTCCAAGTGTTTCTACACTACAAGAAGTATTCGGATCACACAAAATATTTAGTTAAACATACCTGATCCTTTTGAATTCTTCTTTCTTGAGATTGAGTTAAATGATCCAACTTTCTTCACCTTCAATCTTCAAGACTTGAGACTTTCACGAAACTACGCCAACTCAAATTCCGTAACAATGTTGATATTCAATCCCATTGCCTCAGACGGATGTCCTAAGAGATACAAAAATAGCATTCGATCCCATCTCAAAACTTTCGTCTGCAAATTTGGAAGGATATTGTAACAAGTGATGAAGTTTAGAAATCGGTACTCAAGACGAAGTTCCTTGGATCTGACCGATTTCTCCGTTGACTGCGTTCCTTCCAAACAAATTCCCTTTATAACCATTTGCCACACAGTGTTCGTCAAAACCTTTCCCTTCAAGTAATTAACTCCTGTCTTGCTGGCAGGCATTCCCAAAACCTCGCCAATCAATTATGGAGTAATTTTGAATCTTGTGCCTTGGATGTTCGTGTAAAATTCCATTGGACCGTTTTCAATTTCACGAAGGTGCCGTGCATTTGTATAGAAGGCCCTTACAAGATGCAGACAGTATCCAAGCACTTCTGGAAATCGACAAACTTGAATAAGGTTTGCTTGTTCAATTAGAACGCCAAACTCAGGAGAGTGATCTCGTAGAGCCTCTATATTGACATGTCTCTCACCAATGCATTCACGATTCTCAAATGCCCTTAGGCGATCCGAATTAACGAACACTTGTTCCTCCCGAGGTGGAGAATCCGGAATAATCGGTTCGTTAGCCATGAAACCTCGTGCTCGTCCAAACCATCGAGCGAGTCGTTTCCTTTTCACTGAGATGGTTGGTGCAGTCATAGGTGCTTTACCTTTGTCCATGGGTGCTTTTTCTTTCGATGCATCGGACGCCTTTTGTTCAGGCAATGAGTCATCATCATCTGTCAATGCAGTCCAATCTACCTCGTGACAATCTACTTCTGTGTCGCTGATCACAAGAAACTCACCCTTTTGTTGTGTTTTCTTAGCTCTTTTTAACTTATTTGTGGCCCGAGTGTGCACCATAGTGACCAATAAGAAAATGATCCATGAGAATCCCATTGATCCAAGTGCTTTAAGAAGATTAAAATCCTGTGAGCAACAACTCAAGAACACATGAGAAAATTGTTATTTTTCAAAGATTTGAAAAATTGTACCCAAACAATCATAATCATGTAGAGAGACTAAGAATCAAATTAGTTTTGCAAAAGGACTTTTAAAAATAGATCAATTGCATGATTTTCGAAAATCCTTATTATATGCCCTAAAACCGAAATTTTAGAAATCGAAGCTTAAAAATCCGTTAATCAGGAGAATACCTAGCACATAATCAAAACTAATCTACCCAGAGTTCTTATTTCAAAAGAAATTTGATCAAAAACCATCCACAAACAAAGTTGATCCAAGAAATTCATGACGTTTGAGGAAGAGGAGAGAAAAACGATGAAAAACCGAGATTTTGATCAATAAAACTTACTTGGAGTTGAAGAACTTGAGTTTGAAAGCTTCCAGGAAAGATGAAATCTAGAGAGAGAGGCTCTGGAAACTTTGGAACAAAAGATTGGAGTAAAAGAAATCAAAAACCCTTTTGTTCTTTATAAAACCTAGCCGCGATCCGGATCAGTTCATAACTGCGATCCGGATCGGCTACCCGCAGTGAGAAACTGCGTTCGGGATCCGGATCGGTAGATACAATCCGGATCGTCAGCCCGCAGAAGAATTCCTGCGTTCGGGATCCGGATCATCTAGCCCGATCCGGATCGGCTCCAACTTTTTCTTTAGAAAATTTCAGAGAAATTCAAGAAAAACCAGAAAAAGATTGTAAGCACAAATGTGTATCAACTTTAAACAAAAATCATCGTTTCATACAACAAGAATTAGATTATGCCAAATCTATCAATAATATCCAAAAATGAAACGAAAATTTACAAAAATTAAATCCCTTAAAGTTGAACACCTTCAATTACATCTAACTTGATCTTATGAGTAATGCCTTTATCAAATCATCAATTCAGTAAAGAAAATGAAATACAAAGATCAATAGATGTTTGAAATCCCAAATATAATAGATAATGTATCTAGACAATCTGTTGAAGAGAGTGGCTCTTTGAGCATCTTTCTTTAAAAACCCACCTTATACCAACCTTGAAATTTGACGGAGTCAAGTATTTCAACATGCATTTTACTTAATCAAAAATTTGAACAACCATGCTTGGTATACATGTGGTAGCTGCACACAATACTCGGACGACCGAGGTGGTAGCTCTTTCCTCCATGTGGTGGTAGTTTTCACACTCCTCATTGGGATGTAACTCTTTCCACATCTTTTGAGCATTTTACTTTTTCTATGACTCCCCCTCAATTGGCTATCAATTACTTAAGATATAAAGTATTCAACCAAATATTGATCTCGATTTCATACTCGACTAAGCAGTCAAATAAGATAATGACTATACCAAGAGATCATAGAGAGAGAGAAATTGACTTTGATCACTTAGAAGATGATTTAATTAACATAAATGATCATTGCAACAGTAAAATATTATGATGGCAAAAGCATAATAAATTTCTAAATGTGCGAAGAAATGCAATTAAAGTCAATTATGATCTATGCTCAATTAATGTCCTATGTACAAACATAGATAATGAACAAAACAAAAACAAATACAAAACCTATCCTAAGCAAAGGTTTCAAAAAGAAGTTTATTTCAAGGAAAGCATTCCAATTGCTTTTCGTAAATGAATAAAACGTTTTTGATCCAAAGGTTTTGTTAGAATGTCAGCTAATTGATCCTCAGTCGAAATATATGAAAGTTGAAGAGTATTTGATTCAACTAGCTCTCTCAGAAAATGATATCTAAGCTCAATATGTTTTGTTCTAGAGTGCAACACAGGGTTTTTAGAAATGTTAATTGCACTTGTGTTGTCACAAAGAATTGTTACCGAAGATGCTGAAATGCGGAAGTCGCTCAATACGCTTTTCATCCAAATGAGTTGAGTTGAGCAACTTCCAGCTGAAATGTATTCCGCTTCGGCAGTCGAGAGTGCTATGCAGTTCTGCTTTTTACTGTGCCATGCAACAAGGCAATGGCCAAGATAGAAGCATGCACCACTCGTGCTTTTCCGATCATCCACTGATCCTGCCCAATCGGCATCTGAGTATCCAACAATATCCAAACTTGTTCCCATAGGATACCAAATTCCGAAATTAATTGATCCTTTGATATACCGGATGATCCTTTTCACCGCTTTCAGGTGAACCTCCTTTGGTGCTGACTGATATCTCGCTCAAATCCCAACACCAAAAGATATATCCGGGCGACTAGCCGTGAGGTAAAGTAGACTTCCAATCATACTTCGATACAGTTTCTCGTCTACATTCTCACTATGTGATTCACTTCCAAGTCCCTTGTGGCTAGTTCCCATTGGAGTCGGAAAATCTTTACAATTTTCTAGATCAAACTTTTTGACCAACTCCATTGCATACTTGGATTGACTCAAGTGAATACCTTCATCATTTTGTTTAATTTGCAATCCAAGGAAATAAGTCAATTCGCCCATCATGGACATCTCAAATTCGCTTTCCATGGTCTCCGCGAATTTAGAAGCATCATTATCTCTCGTTGCGCCAAATACAATGTCATCGACATAGATTTGTGCTACAATGAAATTACTTTGATAATGCTTCACAAAGAGAGTCCTATCAGCTCCCCCTCGAGTAAAGCCCTTCTCCAAAAGGTGCTTTGTTAACCTTTCGTACCATGCTCGCAGTGCTTGTTTCAGACCGTAAAGAGCCTTTTTCAAACGAAAAACATGGTTAGGTTGTTTATGATCTACAAAACCTTTCGGTTGAGCCACATAAACTTCCTCATTTAAAAACCCATTTAGAAATGCGCTCTTAACGTCCATTTGAAATAATTTGATTTTAAAATGACAAGCAATAGCAAATAGTATACGAATGGACTCGAGTCTAGCTACAGGGGCGAATGTTTCGTCAAAGTCTATACCTTCTACTTGAGAGTAGCCTTGAGCAACTAATCGTGCCTTGTTCCTGATGATAGTACCATCCTCATTTTTCTTGTTCTTGAAGATCTATTTGGTACCTATCACATTGTGTTGCTTTGGAGGCTTCGTTAATTCCCAGACTTTGTTTCGCTCAAATTGATGGAGCTCTTCCTGCATTGCTTTAATCCAGTAGTCATCCTGAAGAGCTTCATCTATGTTCTTTGGTTCGATTAAAGATACGTAGCAAGCGAATCCACAAACCAACTGCCTCCGAGTTCTGACTCCTTCTTGTGGATCTCCAATAATATTCGATTCCGAATGATCCTTGGAGATTCGTAACGTTTGTTGAAATGGAGTACTCGGAGATACATGAGATGATTCCTGCACATCAGATAAACTTGAAGAACCATTAGATGCATCATTAATATTGGAAGTGTTATTATGAGAAGATGCATTAGCAGGAGAATCATCATCTAGAGAGATATCGAGGGTAGATTTTCCAGATCCAAAGTGAAAAGCTTCATCTACTTTAACATTTATAGATTCTACGATCGTCTTAGATTCAATGTTAAATACTCGATATGCTCTGCTATTCGTAGAATAACCCAAAAAGATCCCTTCATCACTTCGAGAGTCGAACTTTCCAAGATTTTCACGGTCACGTAAAATGTAACATCGACTCCCGAAGACACGAAAATATTTGATGTTGGGTTTTCTACTAAACCACAGCTCATATGGTGTATTTAAAGTTCCTGGGCGCAAGTAAACTCTATTAATGACATAGACAGCGGTGTTCACGGCTTCAGCCCAAAAATGTAGCGGTAAATTCCGGCTATGAAGCATCACACGCGCCATCTCTTGAACAACCCTGTTCTTGCGCTCAACAACACCATTCTGCTGAGGTGTATAGGGTGCCGAGAATTCATGTTTAATGCCATTTGAAGTGTAAAAATCAATGAATTTTGAATTTATGAATTCTCCACCTCTATCACTTCTAACACGAATGATCTTTTCATTCTTTTCAATCATAATACGATGGCAAATCTCATGAAAAGAGTCAAACGTATCAGCTTTCTCTTTTAAAAATGCTACCCAAGAAAACCGAGAGAAATCATCAACCAATAAAAAAATGTACCATTTACCTCCCAAAGATGGTTGACGGGTCGGCCCCATTAAGTCCATGTGCAAAAGTTCCAAGGGCCGTTTTGTACCAACGTGGTTCGAGTTCTTGTGTGCAGTCCTAGACTGTTTTCCCTTTTGGCAACCACCACACACAACGTTTTGTTTAAATAAAAGCTTTGGAACCCCCTTGACCACGTCCTTGTTTGAAATTCTAGTAAGTTCCTTAAAATTTAAGTGACCTAGCCTTTCATGCCAAAGAGTTTCATTATTCAAAGCGGCTAAGTTACAATTTTCAGAAAATTTATTAGGAACAACATAACAATTGTTTTCAGATCTAACCCCTTTTAAAAAGAAGACATGGTCCTTATCAGTTACAACGCATTCAACAGATGAAAAGTTAACTGAAAAACCATTGTCGCAAAGTTGACTTATGCTTATGAGGTTAGTCTTAAGGCCATCAACAAATAAGACGTTTTTCAAAATCGGGCCATCTGGAATAGCTACCGTCCCTTTTCCAACAATTTTGGAAGATCGACCGTCTCCGAAAACTACGTGTCCTCCGGAGATTTTCTCAAGATTTTGAAAACTATTTTTGTCACCGGTCATGTGACGGGAACACCCGCTATCCAGATACCAAGACGAACTATCATATGCATGCAAGGAAACATTGGAAACAAGACAAGGGAAAATTTCACCTTTGCGCACCCAAACCCTTTTGGAGTGCGTCAGTAATGGTCGTGAAGTTATATGCCTAGGTGAAGGCGTCTTGTTATAGCGATTGTTGTTCCTTGATGACATCGTCTTGCGCGATGAACTACCAAGTCTCTTTTCATTTGAAAAGTTTTGCTTTGATTTTCGGGGAGGAGCCTTTTTGGTAGTTGTTGCAAGAGGTCCTTGAGATGAGCGTTCGACTCCCGTCTTGCAATATCTTCTTATGTGCCCTGAAACACCACAACGAAAACATACCTTAGATCTTGACGATCCCAAAGAGGATGAAGTAGGTTTGTTGTCGTTGTTTGTCTTGAATTCCGGTGTCGGAGGAGGAGATACCGACTGAGGCACAAAAACTGTCTCACTCGAACTTGGACTGTTTCCAGTTTGAGTGTATCCGAGGCCGAACCGATTTGATTGACCAAGACCAAGAAGTCTATCCAACTTACTCCTTCCTGAAGAGAATCGATGTAAGTCATTCTTGAGTTGGAAAATGGTCTTTGTCATTTCCAGGTTATCCTGTCGAGCCTCGTTGTAGAACTTTGAGAAGTGATTCGCGTTATCCACCAGATTTGTATGTTCCTTCTCAATTTGCTCATTGGACTCTTGAAGGGAAACATTTGCCTTTATCAGGTTTTCCCTTTCCGCTTCAAGAGCGTTTGAGAGAGAAGTCGCTCTTTTTGCTTCTTCTTCGAGATCATGCACTCTCCCTCTCAAACTCTTGTTTTGCTTAGCCACATTCTTTGAGTCCCTCAAAAGTCTGTGGTAGGCTAGAGCAAAATCTTCACCTTCCGAATCATCCGATTCGTTGTCCGTTGCATTCTTTTCAACAGTGGAGTTGGACAGCGACTCGGATGTACTTGCCATAAAGCACATGAAGGGTGAAGATACGGACGCGTGGAATGCGGTGGAGCTCTTTTCTTCATCACTCGAAGACGACTCATTTGACGTTGAGTTGTCATCCCAAGTGACGACTTGCATCGCCTTCTTCTTTGCCAGATACTTGTTAGGACACTCCGTTGCAATGTGGCCGTAGCCTCGACATTTGAAGCATTGTAGTTGTCCTTCTGAACTTTTCTTATCCTTTGAGAAGTTCTCTTGCTTTCTTGACTTGTAACTTGAAGTACCCTTGCCTTTGTTCGACTTTCCGAAGGATGGAGATTTGCTTGAATTACCCCTTCGAAAGTTGCGGCGAAACTTCCTTGTCAAGAGAGCGAGCTGCTTCTCAAATTCCTCCATAGAAAGGTTCTCGTCATCGTCTGAGGAGGATGTATCCGCGTCTTCTTCCTTAGTTGTTTTCAATGCATAACCTGAAGACTTAGAAGTGGATGCCTTTCCAGAAGAATTGTTAGTAGTAAATGTCATTTCATAAGTTTGTAATGAACCAACTAATTCTTCTACACGTATTTCGTCCGGGTGTTTAATAGTTTCAATGGCAGTAACCTTTGGGCGAAATCGTTCAGGAAGAGTTCTTAAGATCTTTTTTACAATCTTAAATTCTGGAATCTTCTCTCCCAGATTAGCACATGAGTTTACGATGTCTTGCAATCGTGTATAGTAGTCCGTGAAAGATTCATTTTCTGCCATTAAGATAGAGTCAAACTTGCTCGTAAGCATTTGCAGTTTCTGAATCTTCACGAGGTTAGTTCCCTCATGTGTAACCTGAAGAACATCCCAGATTTCTTTCGCAGTCTCACATGCCGAGACGCGAGAGAATTCAGTTTGAGATAAGGCATTAAAGATAGCATTAATTCCCTTGCCATTGTAAGAAGATGAATCTAACTCTTCCTTGGTCCATTTCGACCTAGGTTTTAAGGTGCGAACATCACCAATAAATTCAGTTGGATTAGACCATCCTAATTCAATTGATTGCCACACCCGTTCGTCGATGGAAATTAAAAAGGCTTTCATCCGTACTTTCCAGTACGCATAATTTGTTCCATCGAAGAACGGGGGTCGGTTGATGTTTCCACCTTCAACCATTGTTTACAACCCTATTCCCGCTCTGATACCACTTGTTGGGTTATATGTAATAAGGATCTAAATAGGGGAAAAAACACCTAGAGGGGGGTGAATAGGTGTAAACGTATAAACACTCAAAAATCGTTGCGATAAAAACCCAATGCGGAAATAAAAAATAATACGCAAGATTTTTACGTGAAAAACTCCATCACCGGAGTAAAAAACCACGGGACCGATAACACGGCAGAAATCCACTAGAATTAAAACACGTACAAGGTGATTTACCGTACACAATTACGACTCAACCTTTTCCATACGCTCCTAGAGGATCTTCTCCGCTCGCTCCGCGACGCTTCTCGAATCCACGATCTGCGCCCAACGCCGAATCCACGGCGTCCAACGTCGAATCCACGACGTCCGACCGAATCCACAATCTTCACCCAATAGCACCCTTCGAATCCACGAACGTGCCTCGCTCCGAATCCACGAGAGCGGTTGAACCTTGAATACACAAGGACACGCGAATCCACGCGCCGATTTTTGGGGTAAATCGTTGTTTTTGGGTGGTGATGATCCGCCGAATACTTAGATCAAAGATAGATCGGAAATACCATCTAAGTATTCATTAGTTTGATTCAACTCAAGATGTGAGTATGAAAGCCTAGAATCAAACTAATCAATATAGATGAAGAAACATAGAGTATTCTCTAATGATTTCCTTTCTTCTCTATATGTGGATCTAGAGGCGTATATATGAAAATGACGGCTATTTTTATTTTCGGCCTCTTTTTGGATTAACCCTAGAAAAAGAGTCATAGGGTCTATTTATAGGTTAGAAACCCTAGGAAGGAGATAAGAATCAAAAACCTAACATTTCTGGAGATTTTACGGACGGCGATCCGGATCGGATTAGCTGTGATCCGGATCGTCGTAACGAGTCAGACAATTCCAGAAAAACGAAGGTTCGGGATCCGGATCGAAGTGCTTGATCCGGATCGTTCATACAGTTCACCAAACATCAACGTTCGGGATCCGGATTGCGAAGCCTGATCCGGATCATTTAAGGAAGATGGTAAACTCAGTGTTCGGGATCCGGATCAAGAGAGGCTACGATCCGGATTGAACTGGTGTATGAACGAACCACCTTCGGGATCCGGATCGAACAACCTGATCCGGATCCTGAACATGTCCCAAGTCCAGTTTTTGATTTTTATGCAATGAAAGATTCTTCCAAGTGTTTCTACACTACAAGAAGTATTCGGATCACACAAAATCTTAGGTTAAACATACCTGATCCTTTTGAATTCTTCTTTCTTGAGATTGAGTTAAATGATCCAACTTTCTTCACCTTCAATCTTCAAGACTTGAGACTTTCACGAAACTACGCCAACTCAAATTCCGTAACATGTTGTAGTAAGGACGTCGTGCATATACAAAGGAGACTCTGCCCGTTTGCAGAGTAAATTTGTATATGCGGCGGGTCTGTGTGCGCACTGGGGTGGACTTCTTCAAAAAAAAATATATCACGCTGAATTGGGAGCAACGGTGGCTCTCCTTCCGCGCGTTTGAACCCCCGGGGCGTGACAATTGGTCAACCCAAAAGGCATAACCAAGAACTCATAATGCCCTGCATGAGTGTCACGCCCCGAGTCCGCCAATTTGTACGGTTCGGGCACGCCAACAGACCCGCCAATCGAGTATGACCTTTCACTACCCGAAAGGAACGGTAACATCCATAATAACACAACAAGTGTATGCGGAAGCTCAATATTAGAGTACTAAAAATCACTACAAATTTAAAACTTTCATTCAATAACGAATAGTTAATGCAGAAATGAAAGCATACAAAAGTGAACCATAAAATTTAACTATTACACTTTACATCTCTGAACTTGCAATTAAAATTATTACAATTCTTTTACATCATTTCCTCACCATACAAGGTTCACTCGAGAAATATAAAAATGGGATACCTCTGCTAGACCCTCTAGGTCTCTATGCTGCTGGGCCCTTGCCCCTGTCGCATACCTCGCCGTCTGCCTCTGAACCGTCTCGTCCGCTGCATCCATACCCGCACCTGTGGGGGGGGTCACCCAAGGGGTGTGAGAACTCCTGACAGAGTTCCCAGTGGGTTCAACCACCGAGAAAAAGTGTCCTACACCACTTGGTCCAATGGAAGCAATAATAATAGTGCTAGGAAACTAAATCCTCAATATCAAAATGCAGCTATGCAATATAACATATCACTACACTATCTGTGTATAACCATCTACCCAGCACTACTCTGTCTAGCCACACTAGGCTGCTAAGCACCAACTCGGCCACTATGCCGCTGAGTACAGGGTCCAACTAACCCGGCCACCTTGGCCACTCTATTTTTCTTTATTCTAGATTCTGGTGCTTTAGTTCAAGTTAACCCTCAGAAATTTCTTATCCAACGGGCCCCAGCCCGGTAGTCCTGCTACCATAAGATAAGATTTCTAAGGTTGCCGATAACACCCGCAAGTGTTACCCCGTCCTACGGAAGAAGCGTCCCGAACGGGTCTCTACCCGGGAGAGGGATACTGCCCGTACCTCCAACATGGGCTGGCTTCACCGTAGGTCCGCCCGTTTTATCTTTATATTTTCTTTCTTTTCTTTTTACTTTAGTTCTTAGCCTCTTTGCCTTTGAACACTTGCTTTCCTTTCTTATTCGAGCTTATAGCTCCTTTTTTTTTTTGCCACTGGCAATTCACTTTCTCTTTTCTTTGAGCATTTAGCTCCTTGCTTTCACTTTTAGCCCTTCGAAAGTATCTCGTCCGACGGGTCACTGCCCAGGGAGTCCTGCTCCACTTGACGAGTCTCAAATTCGTAGGCGCCATTTACATTTTCTTTATGCTTTTAGCCACTTTTAGCTTGCTTTTAATCTTTACCTTTTTGCAATAATTTTTCCTCTCATCCTAGGCCTTGCCATAAGGATAACTAGAGAGTCCCCTGGACTCTTAAACATATCTCTTTTATTTCTTTAACTCAAATTGAAGTTAAAGTTATTATCCATTTGCCCAGACACCCTATGACTTTCTAGGGTTGTATTTGTTCACTTCTTTAACCTTGGGATCTTATCCCACTTTCCTGATTCCTCACTGAATCCTAGAGTTAACTTAACCCTATTCTTCGACTTCACTTTTAACTTAGAGTTACACTGACTCTAATTTTCGGTTTTTCCTTTCATGTCTCCACACTTGATCCATTTTTCCCTTTCCTGATTCCTTATTGAATCCTTGAGTTAACTTAACTCTTTTTCCTGTTCCACTTTATCTTAGAGTTACTCTGACTCTAATTTCCTGTCTGTGAGTTAAAACTCCTCTAGACCATCTCAGGTTTTCTTTACCTATGTTCCATGTGATACTCATCCTAGAGTTCCTTGACTCTATCTTGTTCACTAGTTCACCTTAGGTTACCTTTACCTAAGTTCCATGTGATACTCATCCTAGAGTTCCTTGACTCTATGTTGATCACTCTATCCAGTGTCCTTAGGTTATCCCCTAAGACAATGCCACTCGTCCAATCCTAGGATAACTCCTAAGTTGATGTCACTCGTTAAACCCCTATACTAGGTTTTCTCCTAGTCTTACTACCAACAAGTTCCGTTCCCTTATGTCACATGATTCCTAGGGTTGTACCCTAACATGATCACAGTCATCACATAACCATCCATTTCTACGCATGCAATTATTTCTTATCCATCATAAAAATATTATTTATCCTCTAAGTCCTTTTGCACATGAAAATGAATTATCTCCTTTTTGGCAACCGACAGTTGCATTTTTCATCTGTGTCCATCTACACATACAAGTTTATCCCCTATTGTGGATAAATCATAAATGTCACTTTTCCTCTAAATTTATCTACACATGCACATATATCATCTGTTATTGGCAACCAACAGTTGCACTTTTCATCTGTGATCCTCTAAACATGCAATTTTAATCATAATTACCTAACGCCTCTAACAGGCTACTATCATGCTTCGAATCGAAAAGCAAAGGAGCAAGGGGAGAGGTCACCCAATTTCGGCAGAATTCCCCACCTTGTAGTGTACCCAATTGCTTGTAGACACTTGCAATTGGTCTCCGCGCGATTCCACTTGTCCCATCGAGCTTGCACGCAAAACGGTGTGCATCCCTCGAGTCCGCACGCAAAACGGTGCACGACCACCAAACCTGCACGCAAAACGGTGCACATCACTAAAAACCCACACGCAAAACGGTGCGCGTCATTTCAGTCTGCATGCAGAACGGTGCGCGTTAAATCAACCTGCACGCGAAACGGTGCACGTACCTCGAATCTGCACGCAAAACGGTGCACGTCTGACTTTAGGGTTGCACGCAAAACGATACATATTTTTTCTAGCCCTACACGAAAAATAATGCAAAATATTAGCATCTGCACGTAAAACGGTGCGTATTGGTCCAACCTTCACGCAAAACGAAGCACGTACCTCGTATTGGCACGCAAAACGGTGCACTTTCCTCTAGTCCTGCACGCAAAACGATGCGTCATATTAGAGACTGCACACCAAAACGGTGCGCGCTAATTCGATCGGCACGCAAAACGGAGCACGTACCTCAAATCTGCACGCAAAACGGTGCACGCTTAACTGTAGGGTTGCACGTAAAATGGTGCACGTTTTTCTAACCCTGCACGAAAAATGATGTATATTATTAGAGACTGCACGCAAAACGATGCGCGACAGCACAAATTGTGCGCAAAACAGAACACGTACCTCGGGTTGGCACGCAAAACGGTGCACATTTTTTTTTCTAGTCTTGCACGAAAAACGATGTATATTATTAGCGACAGCACACAAAACGGTGTGCGATGACACGACCTGCACGCAAAACGGTGCACGTTCGACTGTAGGATTGCACGCAAAATGATGCACATTTTTCTAGTCCTGCACGCAAATCGATGCAAAATATTAGACTTTGCACGTAAAACGGTGCACAACAACTCAATCTACGGGTAAAACGGAGCACGACCCTCGGGTTGGCACGCAAAACGGTGCACGTTTCTTTTTCGACGTTGTACGCAAAACGGTGTATATTTTCCGAGTTTGCGTCCAAAACTGCGCATATTTTTCGAATCCGCACGCAAAACGGTGCATTTCTTTCACAACTGGCACGCAAAACGAGGCGCACCAAAACGTCCCCGACAGTCCGCGCAGCAAAACGGCATAGTATAATTCGGTTCGTAACACGCAAAACGGCACGGGGTCAAATCCAATGTCCAAAAGGACGCTTCAAAACTGTGCCAAAAATATCACAAAATTAACACGCGGGATCTACCTCGACAGTGCCGCGTCGCCCATCTGATTTTTGGAACACTTTGCGCGCTACACGAGGTCGCCGCCGCGCCGTTCCAACCCACGAAATCCCCTCCATCTCTCTCTCTCTCTCTCTCTCTCTCTCTCTCTACTTGCTCGGTTGGAGAAGAAAATGGAGAAAAGAGGGTGGCTGTGCGGGGAGAGGGAAGAAAGAAGAAGAAGAGATGAAGAGGGGGGTTTCATTGGACCCGGTGCACGAAGCCCCCCCCCAATGGGAGATCGCCATGTGGCATCCAAATTTTGAATTTGAAATTCAAAATGCCTCCCCAAGCGCGCCTCCTGCGCTAGGCCCAACACCCGCGCGCCACATGGGCGGCGACCCCACGCGGGCTGCTGCGACCAGTGGGTGCTGCCACGTGGCGCCCCACGCGCGACCATAGTTTATCCGTTTTCGCCTCGTTTTCTGTCCATTTTTCGTACGTTTCCGTCCAAATTTGACAGGCGGCATCGTTTCAGCTTAATTTACCACAAAAAATTTTAAATTTTTACTTTGGGCCATTTCTGGGCCACCAAAAGCCTCCCTGTATCCAAAATCGCTGGTGGACCCCGTTCTCACAATCCGGGTATCCGATCAACACGAAATTTTTACTGTAACCTTAAAACATAATTACGAAGCTGCCGTAATTTTCTCAGAATTCTTTGACACTGTTGGCGGAGCCCGTTCTCACTATCCGGCCTCCGATCAACGCGAAACTTTTTCTGTGGCCTTAAAACATATTTACGGGGCTCCTGTAATTTTTTCGGAATTTTCCGACACTGTAAATTTTTTACTAAAAATCTGGGCCCCCTTTCTCGAATAAAATTCCAGATCTCTCAATTTTAACCCGAATTGGGCCCAACTCGCGTCCAAATGTTCCTTACTTCCCCAACTTTCATAACACTAGTATTTCATACCACCTTTATTTACATTTATTTATGTGCCGAAAATTCGATACATTACAATGAGTCCTGAATGCAGTTTTGTATACATCACTGTCATTCATCCTGATTTGGTGATAACCTGATCTTAGATCAATTTTTGAGAATAGTCTAGAACCTCCCAGTTCATCCAATAAATCATCAATTATTGGAATTGGATATTTATCCTTAACTGTATCTCTGTTTAACTGCCTGTAGTCAATACACATCCTCCATGTATGATCCTTCTTCTTCACTAGCAGTACTGGAGAAGCATATGGATTGTGACTTTTTTGTATAATTGCTGCCTTTAGCATTTCTGCTACTTGCTTTTCCACTTCTTCCTTCAGTTCATGACTGTGCCTATAAGGCCTGATGTTGACTGGCTTAGCATCAGGATGTAGGGGTATCCTATGATCATAGCTTCTAACTGGAGGTAACCCTTTTGGTTCTTGAAAGATCATTGCTGTGAGGACCCGAATTTCCACAAGAGGATTACTGTTGGGTCAACGGAGCTTCTGCAGTGTGTTTAGCAGCTTTCAGAGGCCTTTACTGTGTGTTGGAGGTGTTTGCGCGCTAATCGGACCTCAGGATTGGATCCAGCATGAATTTTGGATTAAGAATACCTTTCCGGATGCCTTTGACAAATTTTACAAGCGGAATTTGGCAAAACAGACAGCAGATTTGGATTTAGCACGCGAAAACGATGAAAATAGGCTATTTACTTAATCATAGCGCCATTAGTTATTGTTCACGCCGGAACAGTAACTCCGGCTACCGGCGGCGACCGGCGGGAGGCGGAGCACAGCGGCGCATCGGCGGAATGCGGCCGCGGGCAGCGCGGGCAGGCGTGGGCAGGCGCAGGCGCGGGCGCGGGCTGGCGCGGCGTATGGAGTTGGGTGTACCACGTGGCGGCTTCCCATTGGATGCTCTAGAGACACGTGGCGGCAGGTGGTTGGCGGGCTCACGCGGCACGGTCCACGGGGGTGCAGCTGGCGCCTCGGGGCGCGTGCGCGCGTGCGGGGCAGGTGGCGCAACCGGCGAGGCGGCCGGCCGGTCGGCGGGTCGCGCGGGTGGGCCACGTGGCGCCCACCCATTGGCGGGCGCCACCTACTCTGTTGACCGAGTGCGGGACACGTGGCATCACCCGGGCACGCTTGCACCGCTGTTGCCTGTTCGGGGGACACGTGTCGCACGCAGGAAGTTTCGGGCGCTGGTCGGACGAGGCGGCGGTGCGACTTGCGGATTCGGGCGCCCGAAAAGGTGCGCCCGAATCCGGGAAAAAGTGCATTGTGGACTTTGGCCTATAAATAGGCCCTTTGGGCCTTCATTTGGGACTTTTCCAGGCTTTTTTTGAGGGAGAGCCCAAGAGAGAGTTTGCTCATCTTTTTATTCTACATCTTGTGGAGGAGATCCAGGATTTTTGGTGGCACGCACTTCGAGGTTGGCATTTTTTCGGCCCACTGCGACACACTTTCCTTATTTGCCCCTTTCGTCGCGTTTTGGTCTGAGGACTCTCCTGATCTTCTCCGACCACCGTTTTCGACGATTCTTGCGCCGTTGTGTTCCCGAGAGGTAGGGCTTCATTTTTCGTGTTGATTGTTTCTTCGTATTCCAGACTTTTGGCATAGTTCCCGAGGCACTATTGACCCTCTTTTTGCTGTGTGGATTTTTGGACAGCACCGGAGTATTTTGCCGATATCTTCGCACTCGGACATCGGATTGAGGCATGCCAATACTCAATTTCTATCTACGCGTCGCGAAGGACATGATAGTATTTTTCCTGGAATTTTCTGAGTTTTTCTCGAAGGTGAAAATCCCACTTTTTCAGGGCAAAATTTTACAGATTTTGTACTTGGGATTTTTGAGGTGGTCACCTTGTCGATTTTGTATCTTGACCTACAAAACTCGGTTTGGGACGTGCATGTACTCGTTTCGAAGGGCTCGTCGCGACGATCGCAGCGGTATTTTTGTTGGATTTTTCAGAGTCCCTCTTACAGGTGGAAATTGAGCATCTTCTTGACTGATTTTGGGGATTGTGATTGATTGTGGAATTGTTTATTTAAATGGATATCGGTTGTTATGTTTACAGTGTTATCGCATTTCTCATATTGTGGTGATTGTTGGAGATTGAGGATTTTGGGCAGCGAGGGATCTTGTATTATTGTTGTGCACGTTTCTCGAGGTGGGTGGTTGTTGTATCCCTCTCTTTTGGTATGCTCACTAGGAATATCAGAATAACCCGATGTTAGGAAATGTTGAACAAATATTGATAAACCTTGCATGCAAAAAGGGACCACATAATTGATAGCCTATCCATGTAATTGAGACAATGGTATTGGAACATGATCATTATGCCATAATCACTCATATTAAAGTATTTATTTATCTGGAACAGCATGATCAGTTGTATGTTAGTACTTAGTGATTATGCAAAAAGGATCATCACTTTGAGACATTGGTGTTGGAGCTCATTGCTATATCATACTATTCTTGTGAATAGATTAGTATATTGGGACATTTCGATTTATTATATGTGAGCGCATTGGTGGACGCTTTTCCTTCTATTCTAGATGAGGACATTTAAATGCTTGTATGGACATCTAGATAGGCCACTATTTACTGCTACACTATCTTTGGGATTTGACTTAGGAGAAACCATGTTGTCACCTCTTCTCCTTTCATTGTGGTATTTGGGGTATTGCTCGGGTTGAGAAGGGTTGTAGGATAGTGTAGCCAGGTCTGTTGAGTGGGTTCGTCATACTAGATTGGGGTTTCGGGTTATTGCGGCAACCGCGGACATTGGGCGGTTGATCGGATGTTTACTTATGCATCAGATTGGGGATAGGATTCCTCTAGTGGATGGAATTTCCCACTGATTGATTATCATCGCATTGATTGGGGGTTCGGGTTATCTTTAGTAGAGGGGTTTTCCCCACTTTGATCATTGTCATGATCCAATCCTGCTATACCGTGATACTTGATACAGAGATACTTGTGATACTGATGACAGAGTTACTTTACTCGTGTGGGTCGCTCCCCTCGAGTGCCACTCCGGAGTAGGCGATTGACACATCGGCCAGTGAGTGCCATATATTGGTTATTGGCCAGTGAGAGCCAGACCTTCTATATCGGTCAGTGAGTACCGATTTGCGAGTAGATACTTGAGACAGTTTGAGCAGGCAGTGCTAGTGATTACTGGTCTATCGATTGGGTTTATTCAGGCAGACATTCATGTACTGATGCATACACTTAGCTATTCTTTTAGCTCGGCATTTTAAAGGCATACTAGTGGTAGCATTTTCATCTGGAGTTATCTTTATAGCTTACCACCTTTTCTTCCCTTTTGCCTCTGGTAGACCTAGTGGGCATGTCAGAGTTGAGGTTTTACCCACTAGGGGAGGCTACTATTTTTATAGTAGTTCTCACCCCCATCGTCTTTTTCTTTGTTTCTCCCTTTGTTTTGCAGAGTCTTCTGCGGGAGTTGCTGGGTCGTCAGCAACAGATCGAGGTAAGAGGATGGCGGACTAGATAGAGAGTCCACCCGACAGTAGCTAGCTGGACTTTTGTTGTACCCCTATCTTCTCAGACAGTTTTTATTATACTCTTTTTTGGGTCTGGCTGTAGCCAGCTGGTTGTTTATTTGTGGTGAGCTGGGAGAGTACTTGTATTTATTTACAGTTGTTCTTTACTTATTTCCAGCTTTGGTCTGAGATGTTGTAGTTTTTAGTTCAGCTCTGATTTTATGCTCTTTTATTATTACCTCTTATATCTGAGCAGGTTACTGACGCTTCGTGTATGCAAGAAATACCGTGTGCACGGCGGATCTGTAGACGGGCCCGGGTTCTGGTTTACACCCGGGGCGTGACAATTGCATACATATCTAAAACTCCTTGTATTTCTGGAGGGATGATCTTTTCTGTTTTGCCTTCAGAATTGGTCAAATGAGCTATGGCACAGCATTGGCCTTGCATGCTTGCCTTGTACCATTGCTTGGCTACAACAGTTTTCAACTTAGCATTCTCAGTAATACCCTTGACTGTGATAGACCTTCCTCATTTGTTGAAAGTGACTGAGTGATTCAAGTAATCAAATGTAACCTTTCCATACTTCCTGAGCCAATCAATTCCCAGTATCACACTAGATCCCTCTAATCTAATGACCCTCAGGTCAGCTTGGTAGGTTTCCCCATGCATTATCCATTTAAAGTTGGAGCATTTTAGCTTACTGAGTACCTTATGACCATTTGCCACAGTGACTATAAGAGGGGATGCAGCTGTGATATCTGCTTTTATCTCTTTAGCAATCTGGAAATCAATGAAGCTATGAGTGCTTCCTGGGTCTATTTGTCACGCCCCGAGTGTAAACCAGAACTCGGGCTCGTCTACAGATCCGCCGTGCACACGGAATTTTCCGCATACACGAAGCGCCGGTAACCTGCTCAAATAATAAAGATACAAAATAGAGCAATACAACAGAGCTGAACTGAAAAATACTACATCTCAGACTGAACTGGAAGTAAAAATACAAAAAAAAGACTGTAGAATAAAGTACAAGTTTCTCTCCCATCTCACCACAAAAATACAACCAGCTGGCTAAAGCCAAACCCCAAAAGTAAAAGTACAACCGTCTGAGATAGGATACATAAGAGGTACAGTCTAGCTACTCACTGTCGGGCCCGCTGTCTAGCTACTCAGCCGTCCTCTCTCCTCGACCCGCCGCTGTAAAACCAGCAGCACCCGCAGAAGGCTCTGCAAAACAAAGGAGAAGAAAAGAAAAAGAAGAATGGGGGTGAGAACTACTAGTAAACCAGTAGCCTCCCCTAGTGGGTAAAACCTCAAACTCTAACACACCCACTAGGTCTACCAGAGGCAAAAAGGAAAGAAGAGAAACCGCTGCAAAAGGGGAAATCTACCACTACTATGCCTCTAAAATACAGTCCTAGTCTGGAACAACCGTATGCAACAGTAACCAACCGTCCCAGATAAACCCAATCTGTGCCGCCCTCATCATCGGGCAAATAAGCCGCGCCGATGTGATAGCAAAATTCCTGCTGCCGCCCTCATCATCGGGCCAATAAGCCGCACCGATGTGAGAGCAAACCCTGTCCATAACTGTCCAGCCCCGGCCTCCGAAGGGGATCTCGAGGGGAGCTACCCACACGAGTAAAGCACCACCGGGCAATAACCGCACCGGTAAGATAAAAGCATCACCAGGCAATAACCGCGCTGGTGATAAAAGCAGGATTGGATCACAACTATAAAGCCCCAGTGGAACACAACCCTCCACTAAAAGAAAACTGATTCCCCAATCAGATGCAAAAGTAACCATCCGGTCAATCGCCCAATATCCGCGATTGCCGCAATACCCCACAAACCACGAACATGTCCCACATCCGACATCTGGTCAACCGCCTACTATCCGCGGTTGCCACAAAACCCTCTAGTCCATAATCATGCCCTATCACCGATGTCCTATAACCGACATCCGGTCAACCGCCCAATATCCGCGGTCGCCGCCAAAACCTCTGATCCATAATCCAGACCCCGGCTACACTATCCCAAACCTCTGCTCAAACCCGAGCAAACCCACCTGACTAACGAAAAGGAGAAAGAAGCAAACAAGGTTTCTCCTAAGTCAAGTTCCAGCATGAAAGTGTAGCGATAAAAGATGGCCTATCTAGATGTCCAAACAAGCATGCAAATGTTCTCAAGGAAATAAAGGAAAAGGTGACCAATAGTGGTTCCACATGTGTAACAATTAATAGATCCGCGTAGATATAACCATCATGCTAAAACATTATCCAACCACACATGTCTATAATCCACGTTCCATAATAAAGTATCACTGTCCACCTATGCATGTCATAAAATCCTCAATAGCACCAACCACTAACAGGATAATCATAAAGCCCAAAATAAATAACCCAATCCACATGCAAGGTTAACCGCTAACATTCCATCCATACTAACCTGTATAAGTCCCAACCACTATCAAAGTTCCACAATAATAATTTTCATATGATAGGCTCACAATCATTTACCTTAAGCATGCATGTCCATAATTAATCATTCAATAAACCAATTGGAGGATCTCTCCAATATTCCTAGGGGCATGTCAGAAAATTGAGGAGTATAACAACCACCCACCTCGATCGCTAATTTCCTGTCCAAAAAGTGCCCTCGCCCAAACAAGCCAAACCGCCGCGATCACTGTACAAAATATCCCCAATACACACACAAATAAGCACACAAGTACCCATACATGCTGTCCAGAATTCAGTCCCAAAGATGCCCTGTTTTTACCTGCGAGAAGTGCCCAGAAAATTCCAAGAAAAATACTCTCACGATCCTCGCGACGAACCCGTCGAAACGAGTACCTGCACGCTCAAATCCGAGTTTCCTACACAGAGAAATAAATCCGGCAAGGGAACCACCCCGAAATAAACTGCTCTCAAAAACTGTAGCAAACACTTCTGTACACAGAGATTTCTCACCTTCGAAAAATATTCAGAAAATTCCAAGAAAATTTGGAGATATTCCTCGTGATGTGTAGATGCAAAACGCCTTTTGAATCGCCCCAATCCGATGCCTGTGCGCGAAGATATCGCCAAAATACCGCACCGCTGTCCCAAAACTCCGCCCCAGAAAATGAGGTCACAAGATGATCCGAAAAACCCATGAAAAGCTCGGAATGGGAAAAACCAGTAAACATTGGAAACGTAGCCCTACCTGTCGTGAAGCCAACGGCGCAAGAATCACAGAAAAAGGTGCTCGGGGTAAGCCGGGGGAGTCCTCGCACCAAAACGCGACGAAGAAGACCACAAACGAACGAGCGTCGCGCCGCGCCGTAAAAATGGTAACCTAGGGATGCGTGCTGCTGAAAAATCCGGAACTCTGCAGATGGATCCGGCTCTGGGAGATGAAGAAATCTCATGAAGGTGGCACTGTGAAAGGAGGAACAGGGAAAGAGTTCTTCACTGCAGAACTCGGCCTATTTATAGGCCAGGAAAACAATTGGGGAAATGACCAATGGGTCCCCACTTTCGGGCGCTCCCGATTTTCGGGCGGCTACAGTGTTGGGCCCGGCCCAACACTGTGCGCGCCCGAAATCGCCACGGGCCTCCACGTCGCCCCCCGAACAGGCAACAGCCTTCCCCGCCTCCCGCGCAGTGCCGCGTGGCCCGCCTGGTCAACGCGGGTGGGTGGCGCCCGCGAATCACAGGGCGCCACCTGGCCCGCACTATCCTCTCCGACCAACCCTGGCGCGCCGCCTGTCGCCCCCCTGCCGCGCACTGTTCCGAGGCACTCCACGCTCCGTGGTCCCCGCCTGCGTGAGCCCGCCAACCAGAAACCGCCACGTGTCCACCCCGGTCCACCGTGCGCCCCGCACTCTCCGTAGACCCCGCCCCGCGGACCGGCCCACTCCCGTGCCGCCACGCGTCCCGCCCCCGGTGCACGCCTGCCGCGTGGACCGAGCGGCCCGCGCCTCTGCCCGCCGCGCTGCCCGCGGCCGCTCCGCCGCTGCCCGCCGCCGCCGCCGCTGCCCGCCGGCGGCCGGAGACACTGTTCCGGCATGAACAGTACCCGATGCTCAAAAATAACAAGTGGGTAGTCCGTTTTGACCGTTTTCGCGCGCTGAATCCGAATTTGATGTCCATTTTGCCAAATTCCAACCCCAAAATTTGCCGATGGCATCCGGAAAGGTATCCCTTGGTCCAAACTTCGCGCTGAGTCCATTTTTAATATCCGCATCGCGCAAAACCACTACTAACGATCCGACGGAGTCCATTGATCACCCACGTGATCCAGTAAGCCCGAAGTCCGCCACAACTGTCCAATTGGTGCACAAACACCTCCAACACACAGTACAAGCTCCCCAGATGTCACCAATGACTCTACCACAGCTCTACAGAGATCCAAGTCATCACATCCTCCCCCACTAAAAGAAAGTTTCGTCCTCGAAACTAAAATCAATCCTCAACCCGAAACCTCAACCAAATAGAGGGAGTAAAAATCCAATCATCCACCACTCAAGCTCCCAAAGCTGTCAAGTACCTCCTCCAGAGACGCGACGCAAACCTCGGGTCTCTTACAAGAACAGAAAAGAGGCGGGCACCCCAGAAAACCGCACCACCTCGATCAAGTACAACTGGGCTAACCGCTCGAGCTATCAAGTCCAAGAGCAACAAGCTCAACGTGAGTACCTCCGCACTCCCGGGGTATCCCACAACCACGCTAGCCAGAAAGGCTGCGCCCCCTCGGCGGGACACCCGCCCCGCTCACAAAGTCGAACCATAGAGGCAAAGATAGCCCCCGAGCAACCCCAACACACCATCTACCCCTGGCCTAGCCCCTCCCTAGAGGACCGTCCTCGCGGCACAAATCAATCGCCGCGAAAAGAAGAAAACCGAGCCAGCCAAACCGTCCTAAGTACCAAATCCAAAACCCAAAACTAGCATAAGACCATCAGGTCTACCGGTACTATCAAGGACTCAACTACACCGGGCAGGACCAACAACACTCCCCTACAAGCCGAGGATCGAGAATATAAACCTCCCGAACACAAGATAACCGTCCTACCCCTAACCAATGACTAGGATGCTCCAATGCTAGACAATGCAAAACCAATGCCGGTAAATAAAATAAAATAACAGAAATAATACCTGTCACCACAAGGTCGGTTGCCGTAAAATCCTCCACCTGAGCGGCGTAGACCCGACCGCTCTGAGCCGGTGGCCGGTGATCCGCCGGGTAAAAAGAAGGTGACCCGCTCGCTGGAGCATAAGGCCGCTGAGCTGACAGCTGCTGCTGAGGCGGAAAAGGAGTCGATGCTGATGAAGGTGCCGCTGGAGTCGAAAAGGGGCACGAAGCCCGAATGTGGCCTGGCTGTCCACACCTGTAACAACGACCCCACCTCTGATCACAGGTGTGCGACAAATGAGATCCCCCGCAGAATATACATCTGTCTCTGTTGCGAAGCCGTGGCTGTCCCGGCTGATGCTGTCCCTGTGTCTGATGCTGAAACTCCGGCTGCTGCTGCGATGGCCTCTGAGATCCACTAGGCTCTCGCTGATCCGCACGCCCACGGCTAGGTAACTGAGACCGCGGCGGTCTCCACACGCTAGCCGATCCCTCGTCCTCGGGTACTGGTCGTTTCCTAACGGAACTCTGTGCGACCATCCCGCCTCGCCTCGCCACCACTGCGTCGCCTCTTTCCACCCACTCGGCATGCTCGACGGCCTCCTTAAGAGTCTGGAGTCGCTGTGCATGCACTAGGGTATAAATCTCGCTGCGGAGGCCTGCCTCGAATAACTCGACCTGGTGTGGTCCATCACGGGCGACAAAGGGCACGCAGTTAAGCAACTGTATGAACTCCTGATAGTAATCCTGAACCGGCCGATCGCCCTGCTGAAGGTTCTTCAAATCATCCTCCAGTTTTCTCTTCACGCTCGTCGGAAAATAGGTATCCAATACCATACGCCGGAACTCAGACCAGGGTAACTGTCGAGAAATCTGGAAATCCCGTGGCTCCACTCGACGCCACCAAACATCTGCATCTCCATCCAGGCAGTGTACCGCCAGATGAACTCTGTACCTCGGGTCGATGAAGAAATCCCTAAAAATCTTCTCCATCGCTGATAGCCATGTCCCAACCTCCCACGGCTGCATGTCCCGCCCCGAGAATCTAGGCGGTTCGCGCTTACAAAACTTAACAAGTTTGTCAGCAATATCCTGCTCCTCGGCCGGGGTCAAAGTCTGGGCCACTCCCCGAGCCCCGCTACTCGATGATGGTGCCGTCGGCACCAGTGGCACCACAGGTGGTGCCGGGGCCTCAAGAACTGTCGGAGGCGGCGCCTCACTCTGCGCCAGTAGCTGCTCAATCCGCTGCTCCTGCCGGCGGTTGGTCTCAGCCAGTTGGGCCACCAAGGCCCTCAACTCAGCAATCTCGGAAGGTCCAGCCTGTCCTGGCTCAACAGGGGGTGTAGGGGCACCCCTGGTAGGAATCCGACGTCGGGGAGGCATCTGCCACAAGAAACCACAAGTCAGCCACACAACCCCACACGACCCAATCTAGCGAAAGTCAAGGACATCCCCCTATTTCTGTAACTTTATGTTGTCTGCAGCCAACATAACGGTCCCACAGAAAATAGGGTATGTCGATCCCTCTTCGCTCTCTGGAAGAGTCAAAAACTAAATCACCGACTTTCGCAATTTGTCACATCCCTCACGCCCTATCATCCTAGGGCTAACCAAAAGCCTAGGGTTTTCTAAGTCCCAACTGACCTATCCCTAAGCTCTGATACCACCTAATCTGTCACGCCCCGAGTGTAAACCAGAACTCGGGCTCGTCTACAGATCCGCCGTGCACACGGAATTTTCTGCATACACGAAGCGCCGGTAACCTGCTCAAATAATAAAGATACAAAATAGAGCAATACAACAGAGCTGAACTGAAAAATACTACATCTCAGACTGAACTGGAAGTAAAAATACAAAAAAAAGACTGTAGAATAAAGTACAAGTTTCTCTCCCAGCTCACCACAAAAATACAACCAGCTGGCTAAAGCCAGACCCCAAAAGTAAAAGTACAACCGTCTGAGATAGGATACATAAGAGGTACAGTCTAGCTACTCACTGTCGGGCCCGCTGTCTAGCTACTCAGCCGTCCTCTCTCCTCGACCCGCCGCTGTAAAACCAGCAGCACCCGCAGAAGGCTCTGCAAAACAAAGGAGAAGAAAAGAAAAAGAAGAATGGGGGTGAGAACTACTAGTAAACCAGTAGCCTCCCCTAGTGGGTAAAAACCTCAAACTCTAACACACCCACTAGGTCTACCAGAGGCAAAAAGGAAAGAAGAGAAACCGCTGCAAAAGGGGAAATCTACCACTACTATGCCTCTAAAATACAGTCCTAGTCTGGAACAACCGTATGCAACAGTAACCAACCGTCCCAGATAAACCCAATCTGTGCCGCCCTCATCATCGGGCAAATAAGCCGCGCCGATGTGATAGCAAAATTCCTGCTGCCGCCCTCATCATCGGGCCAATAAGCCGCACCGATGTGAGAGCAAACCCTGTCCATAACTGTCCAGCCCCGGCCTCCGAAGGGGATCTCGAGGGGAGCTACCCACACGAGTAAAGCACCACCGGGCAATAACCGCGCCGGTAAGATAAAAGCATCACCAGGCAATAACCGCGCCGGTGATAAAAGCAGGATTGGATCACAAATATAAAGCCCCAGTGGAACACAACCCTCCACTAAAAGAAAACTGATTCCCCAATCAGATGCAAAAGTAACCATCCGGTCAATCGCCCAATATCCGCGATTGCCGCAATACCCCACAAACCACGAACATGTCCCACATCCGACATCTGGTCAACCGCCTACTATCCGCGGTTGCCACAAAACCCTCTAGTCCATAATCATGCCCTATCACCGATGTCCTATAACCGACATCCGGTCAACCGCCCAATATCCGCGGTCGCCGCCAAAACCCCTGATCCATAATCCAGACCCCGGCTACACTATCCCAAACCTCTGCTCAAACCCGAGCAAACCCACCTGACTAACGAAAAGGAGAAAGAAGCAAACAAGGTTTCTCCTAAGTCAAGTTCCAGCATGAAAGTGTAGCGATAAAAGATGGCCTATCTAGATGTCCAAACAAGCATGCAAATGTTCTCAAGGAAATAAAGGAAAAGGTGACCTGTGAGGTCCTGGAATCCCCCGCGTAGGGTTGCTGGTTGTTGGGCAGCTTTCGGTCGCCGTTGGGGGTGTTGGTGCGCGTGTTGGGGGCCCAGAAATGGATTTGTGATGCAATTTGGGTTTTGCTTGCATCACTGGAGGCCTGCGTGGGTTGCGCGCAATTTGGACACAAGTGGTGGACTTCGGGCTTAAATTGAGACCCCGCGGGAAGTTGGAGGACCCGTCGGGTGTTTAGAAGTGTTTTCGCGCGATTCAGATGTCAAAATTAGACTCCGGGTGAAGTTCGGATAAAAGTTTACCTCTCCGGTCGCCTTCGGGAATTTTTAGAGTTGGAATTGGGCAAATCGGACTTTAAAAATGGACCCGGCGCGAAAATCGGATCGAGTGGGCATTAGGCAAATTTTTGGGTGAGAATTTGGAGAAGCGGACATCATTTCTGGACTCAGCGCGCGAAATCGCTAAGGATGGACTATTTATTTGTTGGATTTGGAGTCCGGTAGGCGTGCGCGCTTTTCGAGGCAAAGCGGCACGCGGATCGAGACGCGCGTGGCGCGGATCCCGAGGAGGCTGCGGCGCGTCAGGCGAGGCGCGGCTGACGCGACAGGGCGCGCCTCTGCGCGCGTCGGGGCAGGAGCACCATGCGCGGGCCATGTGGGGGCCGCCACGTGGCGGACCCCAGTTGGAGCCCGCGCGGGCGCTGGGGCGCCCGCCCGTGTCACGGGCGCGTGTCCCGCGCCTGTGGGCGTCCCGGTGTCACGCGCCCGTGTGGCGCGTGAGCTGCGCGGCCGCGTGGCGCGCAGGGACGCGGCCACGTGGCCGCCCTTCCTCTTGAGTGGGCCGGGTGCACCCGGGTGGGTGTGGTGCACCGGCCGGTGCACGGTGCACCGTGCACCGTGGACCGCCCCCTCCCATTTTCCTCTTTTTCTTCTTCTTCTTCCTCCCCGCAAGCCACTTCTTCTCCTTCTTCGGTTCCTTCTTCACCCGAGAGCGAGAGAGAGTGAGGAGGGAGGTTGTGGGATGTGCGGCGGCGCGCCGTGGACCTCGTGGAGCGCGCGAGTTTTTTCGTGGGGAGCGTTTCGGCGACGGCGGCGCAGTCGGGTAGGTCCCGTGTGTTGGTTTTACTGTATTTTTGTACAGTTTTCGGGGCGACCTTTTGGACTTGTAATTAACCCTCTTGCTCTTTTCTGTGTTGGGCACCGTGCACCGTTTTGCGTGCGGACTCCGGCACCGTGCACCGTTTTGCGTGCGGACTCCGGCACCGTGCACCGTTTTGCGTGCGGACACCGTTTTGCGTGCGGACTCCGGCACCGTGCACCGTTTTGCGTGCGGACTCCGTTTTGCGTGCGGACTCCGGCACCGTGCACCGTTTTGGCGTGCGGACACCGTTTTGCGTGCGGACTCCGGCACGTGCACCGTTTTGCGTGCGGATTCCGTTTTGCGTGCGGACTCCGGCACCGTGCACCGTTTTGCGTGCGGACACCGTTTTGCGTGCGGACTCCGGCACCGTGCACCGTTTTGCGTGCGGACTCCGTTTTGAGTGCGGACTCCGGCACCGTGCACCGTTTGCGTGCGGACTCCGTTTTGCGTGCGGACTCCGGCACCGTGCACCGTTTTGCGTGCGGACTCCGTTTTGCGTGCAGATCCTGGCACCGTGCACCGTTTTGCGTGCGGACTCCGGCACCGTGCACCGTTCTGCGTGCAGACTCCGTTTTGCGTGCGGATCCTGGCACCGTGCACCGGCAGCGGACATCGTTTTGCGTGCGGATCGCGTGGAGGCCAATTGCAAGTGTCTACGAGCAATTGGTGGTAAATCGAGGTGGGTGGCCTTATCTCCAAGTTTTATGGAATGTACATTAATTCTATTGATGTAGGACTATGCATGATAGTTTATTTCCTTGTGTAGCATGCTAGATTGTTGGAATGGCTATCCCTTTATTATCTGTTAAAGTAGTTATCTTGGAACTTGACCTAGCACCCCCGTCATATGTTGTATGTGTAACCAGACTAGTAGAAAACCCTCACTTGGGCTAGGGTTATTTATGCTTAGACATCCACACTGTTCCTTCATCCCTGGACATAGTGTTTTCTCGCCCGGGTAGTGGGCCGAGAGGTCGGGACTTGCTTTTAGTGTGGGATGCTTTTACACTCTTGCCTGGGAGCGGAGTGGAGTCTGGTAGTTGTACTGGGTTGCTTATCTGTGCCCGGGAGCCGTTTGGGTAAACGGTAGTCCCGGGAGGTCTTGTTTCCCTGTTGTGCCGTCGTGGAGGGAGCCGTTGCGCAGACGGCAGTCCCGGGCCGTCGAGTATCTTCCGGTCCGTCTTGTTGGGAACCGTTGGGGTTGACGGTGGTCCCAGGTCGTTGAGTGTTGTCCGACCTGTTTGATACCCTGAGTTCTGGGTCGTCCCTGGCTGTGGAGTATCTCCAGCCAGTGAGCCTTGTGCTGCGAGCCGTTGGTGTGGCTAGTGTCTCGTGTTTCGAGTTAGCCGAGCAGCCGAGTCGTCGAGAGTGCTCCGACTGTTGTGCGAGGTATTTGGGGATCTTGAGCCCTACCGTTCTGAGAGTGAGCGTGGATTTTGACTAGCCTGCATATGCCAATGTTTGATACTCTATGCCGCGCCGTTCTACTCAGTTGGAGTCGCGTCCTGAGATGCCGCTGTGGATACGATGGTTGGCCTGTTGAGGCAGTTTTCCGCAGTTGAGGCAACGATGGGCCTGTTGAGGCAGTTTTGCGCGAGGGATGAGTTAGTAGGACAGGACGCCCCACGTAAATCCCGTCCTCATGGGGATGTGTGGTAGTGGGCAGGAGCGTTCCTAGTCGACGGGCGCAGGCTTGACTGGACCTTTGAGGTAGTCAGTTCGTTTGGGTCGATTGAGCACCTTGGGTGCGAGTGGTCTCATTTACTTTCATCTGCTCCACTTTTGGAGTATCTAGATAGAGGCATGGTAGCTGTAGAGTAGCTCCAGCTTTTCTTGTTTCAGTTTGCATTGCGTTGTTATCTTTGGCCTCTAGTAGACTTGGTGGGCAGACCGTTGGGCTTGTTGACGGCACCCACTGAGAACTACTGTGGGAAGTAGTTCTCACACCCGTCGTGGTGTCTTTTTCCCCAGGAACTTCTCCTCCTGTTCCTGTTGCTCCAGTTGCTGATCCTTCTGACCGAGGCGAGGGAGTCGCGAGCTAGTTCCCTACCCGTCATTGGAGTGTAGCGGTACCCCTTCAGAGGAGAGCTTCAGTAGATTAGTTTTCTTCTTTTTCCTCTGTTGAGAGACCTTTGTTGTGAGGTATAGAGTTGTACTTTATTTTACAGTTTGAGAGACTGTTGTAGTGAGGATATTCTTGTATCGAGAGTCTGTACACTGATGTATTCATTGGAGATACCTCCCTTTTGAGTTTTTGTATCAGAGGACTTTGTATATGATAGTATTTGGGGAGATGGATATTGTAATATTTTCAGTTGTACAGTGTTTGGACTTCAGTTTTAGTCGTTTACTTTCAGCTCTGATATCTGTATCTCTGTAGTTGATTCTTTCTGCAGGTTAGACGCTTCGTCTGTACGGCAGTTTCCGTACAGATGGCGGATCTGTTAGTGAGCCCGGGTCGCAGTTTCGACCCCGGGGCGTGACAGATTAGAGTGGTATCAGAGCCTAGGTTGTAGGTCGTGGTGGACTTAGAAACCCTAGGCTTGTGGTTGGATATTAGAATGACTACGTGAGAGTCGTGACTTTTAGCGAGAGTCCTGATTGAGTTTTTACCTCTCCCAAGAGACGGGATGAGAGTTTGGCATGTTTATTCTCCTAAATCGATTATGTTGGTTGCAGACAACATAATGCTATGGAATGGATGACATGTCTTAGACTTTCGCTGGATTGGGTCGTATGGTTGTTGTGTCCTGACGTTTGTAGTTGTGCAGTGGGTGGCGATACCCCTGAGACGTCGTGTTGTGAAAAGGACGCATTTTCCCTGGCTGAGTTACCAGGAGGGCATTTTCCCTGGCTGAGTTACCAGGAGGGCATTTTCCCTGGCTGAGTCACCAGGAGGGCGTTTTTCCTGGCTGAGTTACCAGGAGAGCGTTTTCACTGGCCGAGTTACCAGGTGGATAATTATCACTGGCCGAGTTACCAGGTGGATAATTATCACTGGCTGAGTTACCAGGTGGATAATTATCACTGGCCGAGTTACCAGATGGATAATTATCACTGGCCGAGTTACCAGGTGGATAATTATCACTGGCCGAGTTACCAGGTGGATAATTACCACTGGCCGAGTTACCAGGTGGATAATTATCACTGGCCGAGTTACCAGGTGGATAATTATCACTGGCCGAGTTACCAGGTGGATAATTATCACTGGCCGAGTTACCAGGTGGATAATTATCACTGGCCGAGTTACCAGATGGATAATTATCACTGGCCGAGTTACCAGATGGATAATTATCACTGGCCGAGTTACCAGATGGATAATTATCACTGGCCGAGTTACCAGGTGGATAATTATCACTGGCCGAGTTACCAGGTAGATAATTACCACTGGCCGAGTTACCAGATGGATAATTATCACTGGCCGAGTTACCAGGTGGATAATTATCACTGGCCGAGTTACCAGGTGGATAATTATCACTGGCCGAGTTACCAGGTGGATAATTATCACTGGCTGAGTTACCAGGTGGATAATTATCACTGGCCGAGTTACCAGGTGGATAATTACCACTGGCCGAGTTACCAGATGGATAATTATCACTGGCCGAGTTACCAGGTGGATAATTATCACTGGCCGAGTTACCAGATGGATAATTATCACTGGCCGAGCAACCAGATGGATGCGTTGCCCCTGGCCGAGTTACCAGGTGGGCGCATGCCCTGGCCGAGTTACCAGGAGGACATTTTTCCCTGGCCGAAGTACCAGGAGGATCATTTCCACTGGCCGAGCTACGAGGGGCGATGCCGCCCAGTGAGAGGCGATGCCGCCCAGTAAGGGGTGATGCCGCCTAGTGAGTGGCGATGCCGCCCAATGAGTGGCGATGCCGCCTAGTGAGTGGCGAAGGTTTGGCCTGTTGAGGCGATTTTCACCTCCGGCCGAGTTACCAGGGGGTTATTTTAGTGAGATTGAGATGATCTGACAGGACGCCGAGATTTGATGGCGTCGAGTTCGTCCTGATGGACTACCGGGAGCGTCTCCAGCCGTGAGTTGCTTGTTGACATCGTTTCCCTCTTTAAACGAGAGGGACCGAATCCCTGAACGGTAAAGGAGCGAAAACTTCGATAGACTGAGCCTAGAGTCTGTTCTTGTTGGATTGGGGTTCTAGGCACCGGTCTATCGGGATTTTTGGATTTTGGCCGCGACAGTCGGTTCTTCTCGCCTATGAGTGGGGTGTTGCTGCGAGTTGAGTCGTTGAGGGTTCTCCGACATAGCTGTGAGAGTGCTAGGGCATTTGCATCGATGTATGGGCTAGAGATAGTACCCTTAGCTTGTGCTCGTGAGGTTCAGATACCTGATCACGTGTTGCACATAGATGGGTGTTATTGGTCCTGCCCAGTGCAGTTGGGGCCCTGGTTTTTGCCTGTTGATCTTTTGGCTCTTCCTCAGCTCCGGGATTTCGAGGTAGTGTTGGGTATAGTACTGTGAGGATCTGAGGCCTTGATGCTTGGGTTTACCACGCCGTTGTTACACGGCAGTGATGCCACGCCGTTGTTACACGGCAGTGATGCCACGCCGTTGGTACACGACAGTGATGCCACGCCGTTGATACACGGCAGTGATGCCACTCCGTTGATACGTGGTGGTGATGCCACACCGTTGATACATGGTGGTGATGCCACGCCGGTGGCGCACGGCAGTGAGGCCACGCCGTTGTTACACGGTAGTAATGCCACACCGTGGGTGCACGGCAGTGATGCCACGCCGTTGTTACACGGCAGTGATGCCACGCCGTTGGCGCACGGCAGTGATGCCACGCCGTTGTTACACGGCAGTGATGCCACGCCGTTGGTACACGACAGTGATGCCACGCCGTTGATACACGGCAGTGATGCCACTCCGTTGATACGCGGTGGTGATGCCACACCGTTGATACATGGTGGTGATGCCAAACCGGTGGCGCACGGCAGTGATGCCACGCCGTTGTTACACGGCAGTGATGCCACGCCGTTGGTACACGACAGTGATGCCACGCCGTTGATACACGGCAGTGATGCCACTCCGTTGATACGCGGTGGTGATGCCACACCGTTGATACATGGTGGTGATGCCACGCCGGTGGCGCACGGCAGTGAGGCCACGCCGTTGTTACACGGCAGTAATGCCACGCCGTGGGTGCACGGCAGTGATGCCACGCCGTTGTTACACGGCAGTGATGCCACGCCGTTGGTACACGACAGTGATGCCACGCCGTTGATACACGGCAGTGATGCCACTCCGTTGATACGCGGTGGTGATGCCACACCGTTGATACATGGTGGTGATGCCACGCCGGTGGCGCACGGCAGTGAGGCCACGCCGTTGTTACACGGCAGTAATGCCACGCCGTGGGTGCACGGCAGTGATGCCACGTTGTAGGTACACAACGGTGAAAGTCTTTTGGATGTTTCGGACTTTTGACCGCGAGTTGGGCATCAGCTTTATGATCGCCTTGTGAGCCAGTTTTCAGTCCCGTTCACCGACGGTTTGGTCCCCGTTAGGGTGTTCTTTATGAGTTGAGGGATCGACTTCGACCCGTGGGTCCGTTGGGGTTATAGCATGTTGAGCGACCAACTGTGGCACGAGATTGTGTCTCTTGAGGATCCCTTTTGAGGGTAGCCTGCAGTTGAGTAGTCCACTCGGGTGGTTTTGGATCGGGAAGTGACCGAGTGAAGACCCCAACTTATTGGATTTCCCTTCCTTATTGGATGAGTCTGCGGGTATGCTTCGGGTCGGCTTGTTGAGGGTGGCACCATGTTGTGGTTTGGTGCGTATTACACTTGTGGTGATCTCAGTTTTCCCCCAGCCTTTTTAGTGGAGCCCTTGGTTTTTCACGTCTCAGCTCAGTAGTGATGTGTTTTTCCTCGCCCGTGATTTACTTGCCCCTTTGAGATCCGTGATTATTGGAGTACGAGGGACGCCCGTTGCAATTTCTGGCTTGAGAGATGAGAGAATTGCACATCGGGTCATGCCGTACTTGTTGTTGTTGTTGCGGAGTAATCACAAGGAGCGAGTGGGGGAGCTGGAGGCGTATTGTTTGATACCTAGCCGTGGTATTCTTGACTCCTGATGGGCTTGATCTAGTTTCGAGGACGAAACTTTCTTTTAGTGGGGGAGGATGTGAGGTCCTGGAATCCCCCGCGTAGGGTTGCTGGTTGTTGGGCAGCTTTCGGTCGCCGTTGGGGGTGTTGGTGCGCGTGTTGGGGGCCCAGAAATGGATTTGTGATGCAATTTGGGTTTTGCTTGCATCACTGGAGGCCTGCGTGGGTTGCGCGCAATTTGGACACAAGTGGTGGACTTCGGGCTTAAATTGAGACCCCGTGGGAAGTTGGAGGACCCGTCGGGTGTTTAGAAGTGTTTTCGCGCGATTCAGATGTCAAAATTAGACTCCGGGTGAAGTCCGGATAAAAGTTTACCTCTCCGGTCGCCTTCGGAATTTTTAGAGTTGGAATTGGGCAAATCGGACTTTAAAAATGGACCCGGCGCGAAAATCGGATCGAGTGGGCATTCGGCAAATTTTCGGGTGAGAATTTGGAGAAGCGGACATCATTTCTGGACTCAGCGCGCGAAATCGCTAAGGATGGACTATTTATTTGTTGGATTTGGAGTCCGGTAGGCGTGCGCGCTTTTCGAGGCAAAGCGGCACGCGGATCGAGACGCGCGTGGCGCGGATCCCGAGGAGGCTGCGGCGCGTCAGGCGAGGCGCGGCTGACGCGACAGGGCGCGCCTCTGCGCGCGTCGGGGCAGGCGCACCATGCGCGGGCCACGTGGGGGCCGCCACGTGGCGGACCCCAGTTGGCGCCCGCGCGGGCGCTGGGGCGCCCGCCCGTGTCACGGGCGCGTGTCCCGCGCCTGTGGGCGGCCCGGTGTCACGCGCCCGTGTGGCGCGTGAGCTGCGCGGCCGCGTGGCGCGCAGGGACGCGGCCACGTGGCCGCCCTTCCTCTTGCGTGGGCCGGGTGCACCCGGGTGGGTGTGGTGCACCGGCCGGTGCACGGTGCACCGTGCACCGTGGACCGCCCCCTCCCATTTTCCTCTTTTTCTTCTTCTTCTTCCTCCCCGCAAGCCACTTCTTCTCCTTCTTCGGTTCCTTCTTCACCCGAGAGCGAGAGAGAGTGAGGAGGGAGGTTGTGGGATATGCGGCGGCGCGCCGTGGACCTCGTGGAGCGCGCGAGTTTTTTCGTGGGGAGCGTTTCGGCGACGGCGGCGCAGTCGGGTAGGTCCCGTGTGTTGGTTTTACTGTATTTTTGTACAGTTTTCGGGGCGACCTTTTGGACTGTAATTAACCCTCTTGCTCTTTTCTGTGTTGGGCACCGTGCACCGTTTTGCGTGCGGACTCCGGCACCGTGCACCGTTTTGCGTGCGGACTCCGTTTTGCGTGCGGACTCCGCCACCGTGCACCGTTTTGCGTGCGGACACCGTTTTGCGTGCGGACTCCGGCACCGTGCACCGTTTTGCGTGCGGACTCCGTTTTGCGTGCGGACTCCGGCACCGTGCACCGTTTTGGCGTGCGGACACCGTTTTGCGTGCGGACTCCGGCACCGTGCACCGTTTTGCGTGCGGACTCCGTTCTGCGTGCGGACTCCGGCACCGTGCACCGTTTTGCGTGCGGACACCGTTTTGCGTGCGGACTCCGGCACCGTGCACCGTTTTGCGTGCGGACTCCGTTTTGCGTGTGGACTCCGGCACCGTGCACCGTTTTGGCGTGCGGACTCCGTTTTGCGTGTGGACTCCGGCACCGTGCACCGTTTTGCGTGCGGACTCTGGCACCGTGCACCGTTTTGCGTGCGGACTCCGTTTTGCGTGCGGACTCCGGCACCGTGCACCGTTTTGCGTGCGGACTCCGTTTTGCGTGCAGATCCTGGCACCGTGCACCGTTTTGCGTGCGGACTCCGGCACCGTGCACCGTTCTGCGTGCAGACTCCGTTTTGCGTGCGGATCCTGGCACCGTGCACCGTTTTGCGTGCGGACTCCGGCAGCGGACATCGTTTTGCGTGCGGATCGCGTGGAGGCCAATTGCAAGTGTCTACGAGCAATTGGTGGTAAATCGAGGTGGGTGGCCTTATCTCCAAGTTTTATGGAATGTACATTAATTCTATTGATGTAGGACTATGCATGATAGTTTATTTCCTTGTGTAGCATGCTAGATTGTTGGAATGGCTATCCCTTTATTATCTGTTAAAGTAGTTATCTTGGAACTTGACCTAGCACCCCCGTCATATGTTGTATGTGTAACCAGACTAGTAGAAAACCCTCACTTGGGCTAGGGTTATTTATGCTTAGACATCCACACTGTTCCTTCATCCCTGGACATAGTGTTTTCTCGCCCGGGTAGTGGGCCGAGAGGTCGGGACTTGCTTTTAGTGTGGGATGCTTTTACACTCTTGCCTGGGAGCGGAGTGGAGTCTGGTAGTTGTACTGGGTTGCTTATCTGTGCCCGGGAGCCGTTTGGGTAAACGGTAGTCCCGGGAGGTCTTGTTTCCCTGTTGTGCCGTCGTGGAGGGAGCCGTTGCGCAGACGGCAGTCCCGGGCCGTCGAGTATCTTCCGGTCCGTCTTGTTGGGAACCGTTGGGGTTGACGGTGGTCCCAGGTCGTTGAGTGTTGTCCGACCTGTTTGATACCCTGAGTTCTGGGTCGTCCCTGGCTGTGGAGTATCTCCAGCCAGTGAGCCTTGTGCTGCGAGCCGTTGGTGTGGCTAGTGTCTCGTGTTTCGAGTTAGCCGAGCAGCCGAGTCGTCGAGAGTGCTCCGACTGTTGTGCGAGGTATTTGGGGATCTTGAGCCCTACCGTTCTGAGAGTGAGCGTGGATTTTGACTAGCCTGCATATGCCAATGTTTGATACTCTATGCCGCGCCGTTCTACTCAGTTGGAGTCGCGTCCTGAGATGCCGCTGTGGATACGATGGTTGGCCTGTTGAGGCAGTTTTCCGCAGTTGAGGCAACGATGGGCCTGTTGAGGCAGTTTTGCGCGAGGGATGAGTTAGTAGGACAGGACGCCCCACGTAAATCCCGTCCTCATGGGGATGTGTGGTAGTGGGCAGGAGCGTTCCTAGTCGACGGGCGCAGGCTTGACTGGACCTTTGAGGTAGTCAGTTCGTTTGGGTCGATTGAGCACCTTGGGTGCGAGTGGTCTCATTTACTTTCATCTGCTCCACTTTTTGGAGTATCTAGATAGAGGCATGGTAGCTGTAGAGTAGCTCCAGCTTTTCTTGTTTCAGTTTGCATTGCGTTGTTATCTTTGGCCTCTAGTAGACTTGGTGGGCAGACCGTTGGGCTTGTTGACGGCACCCACTGAGAACTACTGTGGGAAGTAGTTCTCACACCCGTCGTGGTGTCTTTTTCCCCAGGAACTTCTCCTCCTGTTCCTGTTGCTCCAGTTGCTGATCCTTCTGACCGAGGCGAGGGAGTCGCGAGCTAGTTCCCTACCCGTCATTGGAGTGTAGCGGTACCCCTTCAGAGGAGAGCTTCAGTAGATTAGTTTTCTTCTTTTTCCTCTGTTGAGAGACCTTTGTTGTGAGGTATAGAGTTGTACTTTATTTTACAGTTTGAGAGACTGTTGTAGTGAGGATATTCTTGTATCGAGAGTCTGTACACTGATGTATTCATTGGAGATACCTCCCTTTTGAGTTTTTGTATCAGAGGACTTTGTATATGATAGTATTTGGGGAGATGGATATTGTAATATTTTCAGTTGTACAGTGTTTGGACTTCAGTTTTAGTCGTTTACTTTCAGCTCTGATATCTGTATCTCTGTAGTTGATTCTTTCTGCAGGTTAGACGCTTCGTCTGTACGGCAGTTTCCGTACAGATGGCGGATCTGTTAGTGAGCCCGGGTCGCAGTTTCGACCCCGGGGCGTGACATGACCAATAGTGGTTCCACATGTGTAACAATTAATAGATCCGCGTAGATATAACCATCATGCTAAAACATTATCCAACCACACATGTCTATAATCCACGTTCCATAATAAAGTATCACTGTCCACCTATGCATGTCATAAAATCCTCAATAGCACCAACCACTAACAGGATAATCATAAAGCCCAAAATAAATAACCCAATCCACATGCAAGGTTAACCGCTAACATTCCATCCATACTAACCTGTATAAGTCCCAACCACTATCAAAGTTCCACAATAATAATTTTCATATGATAGGCTCACAATCATTTACCTTAAGCATGCATGTCCATAATTAATCATTCAATAAACCAATTGGAGGATCTCTCCAATATTCCTAGGGGCATGTCAGAAAATTGAGGAGTATAACAACCATCCACCTCGATCGCTAATTTCCTGTCCAAAAAGTGCCCTCGCCCAAACAAGCCAAACCGCCGCGATCACTGTACAAAATATCCCCAATACACACACAAATAAGCACACAAGTACCCATACATGCTGTCCAGAATTCAGTCCCAAAGATGCCCTGTTTTTACCTGCGAGAAATGCCCAGAAAATTCCAAGAAAAATACTCTCACGATCCTCGCGACGAACCCGTCGAAACGAGTACCTGCACGCTCAAATCCGAGTTTCCTACACTGAGAAATAAATCCGGCAAGGGAACCACCCCGAAATAAACTGCTCTCAAAAACTGTAGCAAACACTTCTGTACACAGAGATTTCTCACCTTCGAAAAATATTCAGAAAATTCCAAGAAAATTTGGGGATATTCCTCGTGATGTGTAGATGCAAAACGCCTTTTGAATCGCCCCAATCCGATGCCTGTGCGCGAAGATATCGCCAAAATACCGCACCGCTGTCCCAAAACTCCGCCCCAGAAAATGAGGTCACAAGATGATCCGAAAAACCCATGAAAACCTCGGAATGGGAAAAATCAGTAAACATGGGAAACGTAGCCCTACCTGTCGTGAAGCTAACGGCGCAAGAATCACAGAAAAAGGTGCACGGGGTAAGCCGGGGGAGTCCTCGCACCAAAACGCGACGAAGAAGACCACAAACGAATGAGCGTCGCGCCGCGCCGTAAAAATGGTAACCTCGGGATGCGTGCTGCTGAAAAATCCGGAACTCTGCAGATGGATCCGGCTCTGGGAGATGAAGAAATCTCGTGAAGGTGGCACTGTGAAAGGAGGAACAGGGAAAGAGTTCTTCACTGCAGAACTCGGCCTATTTATAGGCCAGGAAAACAATTGGGGAAATGACCAATGGGTCCCCACTTTCGGGCGCTCCCGATTTTCGGGCGGCTACAGTGTTGGGCCCGGCCCAACACTGTGCGCGCCCGAAATCGCCACGGGCCTCCACGTCGCCCCCCGAACAGGCAACAGCCGTCCCCGCCTCCCGCGCAGTGCCGCGTGGCCCGCCTGGTCAACGCGGGTGGGTGGCGCCCGCGAATCACAGGGCGCCACCTGGCCCGCACTATCCTCTCCGACCAACCCTGGCGCGCCGCCTGTCGCCCCCCTGCCGCGCACTGTTCCGAGGCACTCCACGCTCCGTGGTCCCCGCCTGCGTGAGCCCGCCAACCAGAAACCGCCACGTGTCCACCCCGGTCCACCGTGCGCCCCGCACTCTCCGTAGACCCCGCCTCGCGGACCGGCCCACTCCCGTGCCGCCACGCGTCCCGCCCCCGGTGCACGCCTGCCGCGTGGACCGGGCGGCCCGCGCCTCTGCCCGCCGCGCTGCCCGCGGCCGCTCCGCCGCTGCCCGCCGCCGCCGCCGCTGCCCGCCGACGGCCGGAGACACTGTTCCGGCATGAACAGTACCCGATGCTCAAAAATAACAAGTGGGTAGTCCGTTTTGACCGTTTTCGCGCGCTGAATCCGAATTTGATGTCCATTTTGCCAAATTCCAACCCCAAAATTTGCCGATGGCATCCGGAAAGGTATCCCTTGGTCCAAACTTCGCGCTGAGTCCATTTTTAATATCCGCATCGCGCAAAACCACTACTAACGATCCGACGGAGTCCATTGATCACCCACGTGATCCAGTAAGCCCGAAGTCCGCCACAACTGTCCAATTGGTGCACAAACACCTCCAACACACAGTACAAGCTCCCCAGATGTCACCAATGACTCTACCACAGCTCTGCAGAGATCCAAGTCATCACACTATTAGTATGACCAATGGCTTACTTCCCACTTCTCCTTGCACTTTGATAGTTTCCTGCATTATCTCACCACTCAATGCATGTACTGAGATCCCAACTTCTTCAGAATTATCTCCTACTGTTAACTCCACATCTTCTTCTTCTTCCAAATCTTGCAACATAGATTCATCAAAAATTTCCTCCACCTCTGGCTCTCCTTCTAATTGGCTCAATGTTTTATCTGAACATTGATGCCCAGGATGATACTTGTCACCACACTTATAGCATAACCCAGTTGATCTTCTCTGCTCAAAAACTTGCTTGCTAACACCAAATGGACCTTCACCTGGCTTGCGGTTAGTTCCTCTGTTGCCTTCCACGTGACCATGTCCCATTCTCACAGCATATGGTTTGGTGTATGAAAATCCTTGATTAGTTGTTGGTTTAGTGACTGTCTTATGCTTTCTCCACATCATGGCTAAGGCTTGCTCATGCAACCTTGACTGTTCATATACTTCTTCCAGAGTGTTTGGATTGGATAGATCTATAAAAGGAATCAACTCTTCTTTGAGTCCACTAATATAGCTTTGAATAAAATGCTCTTCACTCAAGGTAGGATTTAGATATAGCATTCTTGCTCTAAGTTCCTCAAATTTTTCGTGATATTTCTGTACAGTACTAATTTGAGCTAACTTGTTGAATTCTCTGACTAGTTTTTTCATGGTAGCTCCATCAAAGCGCCTATACATAGCTTCACATAATCCCTCCCAGCTGATTCCAGGTTTGTCCAGTAAGTACCCCTCCTTCCACCTGTGAACTCTTCCTGTGAAGTGTAGTGTAGCCACCTCTATCCACTGGTCTTCTAGTACTTGGTACAATTTAAAGTATTGTTCACTCTTGCTTATCCACTCTCTGGGCTCTTCTCCTTCAAATGTTGGGTAGTCCAGCCTGGGATGGGGAGTATAGAAAGAACTTCTGTTTCCTTGGCTTCCTTGCTGGTTCTCTTGCACAAACTGTGGGTTAGGTAATATACCTTTTCCCTTATCTTCCCTGAAGTTAATCTTTGAGTTGTTGCTTGACATGAATTCATGAGTGAATTTGCCCTCCTTCACTGGAGATGAAGAGAATGAGGGGGTTTTAGTCACAGAGGTTTGGGTGTTAAACAGTCTCATTAATTGCTCATGTCTTCTGGTAGCTTCCACCTGCTGTGCCTCAAACCTTTGCTGCCCCTCTTTCTGCATTTCATCCAACTGATGCACTACAACTCCCAATTTTCTGTTGTATTCTAACTCAAATTGTTGGAATTTGGAGTTTAACTCCTGATTGCAGTCAGAGGTAAGATTTTGCATTTTCTCTTCAATGATCCTAAGATGCTCACTTAGATCTTTAAGCCTGGTGCCTTCTGCCATTTCTTCAATGAAGATTTCTTCACTGATGTATTCGAATCTATTGTTCTTCTTCTTGCCTATCTTACTGATATCTTATTCTAACCAATTGCCACATTTTGTGTGTATGTGCTTAGATCCAATATCTAATTGTGCAATTACCCCCAGATATTCTATCTTATCTGCAACAATTAAGAAATGAGGTACATCAAGCAGTTACCTCATTTCAGATATGCTCTCTCTTTGGATCGGTGGACAATGGTGGTAATTCCCTCCAGATCTGTTCTCTCCTTCGGATCTTTGGTAACTGTGAGATTGAATTCACAGTACCACTCATGCGATGATGATACTTCACAGATCTGATCCTCCCGGATCACTTATCACAATCGGAATTGTGACGCAATCTGCTGCTCTTGCAATGGTGGGTATCGATTTGGTATTGTTGCTTACTTCTTGTTGCCTCGAATTCTTGGTTGCTTGTTCCTCAGATCCCTGGGATCGGAACAGCTCTGATACCAATTTGTAACACCCGGACGATCCACAACCAGCCTATGATGAGATCTCTCTGAGGCTAGGATGGCGGTGAGGATGATGGTCTTTGTTTCTCTTCAGATCTGAGCTCGTGGATCGCCATTAATGGTAGATTTGGGGTTTGATTGAGAAATTGAGAAGGAGATTGGAGAGGATTAAGGGTGAGAAGGTATTGGGATTTGGGGTTAAGAGAGTAGAGAGGGTTGTAGAGAGAGAGAGGTTTGGAGGGAAACTTGATCATATATTCATATGTCGATTCTGTTACATGAATGCTTATTTATACTGTTCCCTACTGAGTACTTAAAGCTAACATGTAATAATTGTGAGGGCTTATTTGTAAAAGTGGTAATAATTGGGAATGGGCCAAGTGGGCCGTGCTATGCTGGGTCTGGATCCTTCCTGGGCTTCTTTGTTGCTTTGCTCCCATCCATGCTCCTGAGGGATATACAACTTCCGGAATCACTTTCTCACCTACCACCTTCCAGAAGGCGCTGGACTCTTCGTTGCTTCCTCCCTACGCTACCCTGTTGTACCATCTCTTCATAGTTGCAAAGGAAAGTGTTCCTCTCTCCTCTTTCGCTCTCCCCTCTTCCTCTACCTCCTTCTCCTCTCCTTCACTCTTCCTTCCTCGATCTGAGATGTAATATGGTTGATGTGTAACAGACTGCGCGAGCGAGGATATAGCTTTCTTTTTTTTATTTCTCTTGGAGATTCGGTCAGTGGGGACGAGGGGGTCACACGCGTGAAGGTGGGGAAGGTCGGAACCAGAATGGGCAAAATAACATAGATTATGTCATGCACCTTGGTCCATCCACCCAAATTTAAAAAAAAATTAATTTGATAAAATTTAGAAATTAATGTAAAAAATATCTTTTCAATTTTGGTGCTTTTGCAGATAGACTTTGAACTTTAATTTTGATAAATAGAACTTTCAAACTTTATGAAATAGTTAAATAAGCTCCTCTCTTTTAAGTATATTACTAACTGAGAATAGTATGTTTTACACATGAGTTTGAAATCTTAAAAATGTAAGGATGAAAGAATAGGGTTTAGGGTTTAAATTAATCTTTAATTATTATTATTTTTTTTCATATCTTAGAATCAAAAATTTTAATTTTTTTATTTTGATGTTCTGAATCGGATAAAATGCAAAATATAATTTTTAATTTTTTTTTATTTTAATTTCAGCACAAATTATTTTTAAATTGTCTTTTACGTTTATATGTCCAATAAAATAGTATATTATACTACTTTTATTACACTTATTTATATATTAAAAATCCGGTGTACATTGCACTGGGTTTTAGTACATTACATAGTTGTTTAGCAACTTAATTTGCTTGATAAGAGTAGTATATGAAAAAATTTAATAAAATTTAAAAATTTTATTGTCAAAATTAAAAGTTAAGAAAATCTATTTGCAAAAGTTTTTAAACTTGGGATGTGTTTGTACATTTATCCCATAGATGAAATCTACAATTATAAATTATAACATAAAATTTATAATTGTTTTTAATGTTATTTTTTTATGTGATTAAGAATAAAATTTTTGGCATTGCTGATTTTTGTCTAGATTATATGGATAGTGTAGAGGTCATAGTGTAATAACATTGCTCCATTTTGAATTTGAATCTTTAAATTCAAATTGTTGAATTAAATAATTTGAAGTTTGATAGGGGATGACTAATGTGGTCTAATGGAAATGATTTTCAGCAAACCAAGATCATCACTTCTAAGGTGGGACAGTGTTGGAAGTCGTTTTACAATTTCGGTGTACCGATCGCATTGAAAGGCGCATTTTCTTCGAAAAGTCACAAAAATTAAAATTTTGTATTTTTGCAAAGGGCGTGACATTTTATGCACGGTTTTGCACAAAAATTTGCTTCGAGGTGCAGTATTGCAATTTACACGCGCTACAAGGGACCAAAATATAAAATATCAGGATTCAAGGGTTTATTTGCAAAAATTACAAATAAGGTATATATATATATATATATATATATATATATATATATATATATAGGTGTTGGGTTAGGGTTATAGAACCCTAATCCCTAATTGCCCTCCCCTCAGCCCCCCTACGGCCATACCACCATCCCCAACCCCGTGCTCACCCCATCGGCGCCGACGCATCCACCGGAGCTCCGACCTTCGAGATTCGGCCGCAACCACCCACTCCTACTCTTTGTTTTTCAGATCTGAGAGGAACTAGAGCAGCACCACTTCACACACATCGGGCCCGACCACCCTCCATCCCCATTGGTGGCCAGACTTTATGTAATATCACAGATCTTTGGCAACGTTTTACCCTCCTGCAAATAAAGGTTAAGGGAAAGTAAAATAACGGGTTTACTTAAGTGGATAATTCTGAGATGCGGGTATTTTTATGCGATAGAGCTCGGAAAACGGAGAACGACGGTGCGATCGGATCCGGATTCTGACTTACGGAACCCCCAGAAAGGGGTGGAAAGGATCGCAATAGCCAGGTGGTGCATCGAAATCCGTGCAAGTGATCATGCATGCTTTTCGAGGAGATAAGGGATTATCTCTAGTGAATTATCTTAAAGGAATTATCTTTAAGAAATTACCCTTAAGGAATTATCTTTAAGGAATTATCTCCAAGGATTAATTAAATAATTAATTAATTAGAGATTGAAATCCGACGTATGGATTCTCCGGAATAGGGTTTTTGAGGATCGCGGTAACCGTAGTGTGCATCGGAATCCGTGCAAAAGATCGGGCACACTTTTCGAAGAGATAAGGAATTATCTCTTATGACTTAATAATTATTAATTAATTATTAATATCCGGATGGGGTTTAATGTACGTACAAATTGTCTCTTTCCGGATAGAAAAGAGGAAACCCTAACCGGAGAGAAAAGAGAGAAAAGAAAAGAAAAAGGAAACCCTAATCGGAGAGAAAAGAGAGGAAGGAACGAGCGAAAGAAAAGGGAAAAGGTGAAACCCTAATCAGAAGGAAACGGTAGGAAAGAAGGAGAAGGCGGAAGGACCCAACCCTCCCGACGAACGTGCCGAAGCTGGGAGCGTGAACGGATCACCGTCTCCGACGATTAGCGGTAAGCGAGATTTATTTTCGTGTAGTTTCGCTCGGTTTTTGGTTTCGGTCTTTTTCGGAGTCTTTGGGTAGCCGTTTGCTACCCTATGCGTCGCCGCCACGGAGCCCTAGGGCACCGCCGCACGGCCCTAGGGCATCGCTGCCGCGGCCGCGGTACGCGCCGTGCGGGGACGGTGCCCTCGCGGCCGTGCCTAACGACGCGCGGGACCAAAGTTCCCGTGCGGCCGCGGCTAGGGCATGCCGCGCGGGACTGGGGCCCGCGCGGACGCGGCAAGCGCCGCGCGGGGCTGGCGCCCGCGCGGCAGCAGCGCACGTCGCGTGGGGCTGGGGCCCGCGCGGCTGCGGCAAGCGTGCGCCCGGGCGGCCGCGGCGCACGCCGCGCGGGGCCGGCGCCCGCGCGGTCGCGGCAAGCGCTGCGCGGGCTGCGCTGCCAGCCCGCGCGGCCGCGGCAAGCGCCGCTCGGGGCTGGCGCCCGCGCGGCCGCAGCACACGCCGCGCGGGGCTGGGGCCCGCGCGGCCGCGGCAAGTGCCGCGCGGGGCTGGTGCCCGGGCGGCCGCAGTGCACGCCGCGCGGGGCTGGGGCCCGCGCGGCCGCGGCAAGCGCCGCGCGGGACTGGTGCCCGCGCAGCCGCAGCGCACGCCGCGCGGGGCTGGCGCCCGCGCGGCCGCGGCTTGCGCCGCGCGGGGCCGGCGCCCGCGCGGCCATGGCAGGTGCTGCGCGGGGCCGGTGCCCGCGCAGCTGCATGACATGCAACGACTCAGGGGTGGCTGCGTCGCCGTCGCGCTTCGCCGCCACCGCCGTGTCAAGTGTCGTTAGTGTTGTTGAGTGCTTGGGTCCGGTTTATTTGCTATTGTAGTTCTGATCTGACCGCGACTTTTTGGGGACTACTTTTAGGTTCGGGTGTCGACAGAGTGTAGTGATTCGGCTTTTACGACTAATTGTGACTCACATGTTATTTAATTATGCCCTTAAGTGAATAAAATTATTTAACGTTCGGAACTCGGTCGGTGTGTGGTGCGGGTATCTTTCCGTCGAAGGGCTCGGAAAACGAAGACCGATGGCGCGATCGGATCGGGAATCCGATGTACGGATCTCCCGGAATGGGGTTTTTAAAATCGCGATAACTTAAGGCATGCATCGAAATCCGCGTAAAATATCCGGCATGTTTGTTAGGGGAATTTGGATATTCCTGTGATTAATTAATTAAGGAATTAATTAATCGGTTACGTACAATTAAATTTGGGGTTTTTTGTTACGGAATTTGAGTTGGCGCATTTCGTGAATTCGGTTAAGTCTTGAAGATTGAAGATAAAGAAGGTTGGATCATATAACTCAATCTCAAGAAAGAAGAATTCAAAAGGATCAGGTATGCTTAACTAATTATCTTTGGTGATCCGAATACTTCTTATAGTGTAGAAACACTTGGATGAATTTTTAATTGCATAAAAATCAAAAACTGGACATGGGACATGTTCAGGATCCGGATCAGACACTTCGATCCGGATCCCGAAGGGTGTTAGTTCATACGCAAATTCAATCCGGATCGTAGCCTCCTTTGATCCGGATCACGAACACTGGTTTTTACCGTAATATATGAACGATCCGGATCAGGCATTTCAATCCGGATCCTGAACATTGGTGTTTGGTGAATTGTATGAACGATCCGGATCAGGCACTTCGATCCGGATCCCGAACCTTTGTTTTTCTGGAAAATGTCTGTCTCGCTACTGCAATCCGGATCGCCGAAATCCGATCCGGATCGCCGTCCTGAAAAATTCCAGAAAAGGTTAGTTTTTGATTCTTATCCTCTTCCAATGGTTTCTAACCTATAAATAGACCCTTTAATTCATCTTTTAGGGTACGGCGACGAAAAATGGAAAAAATACGACCGAAATAGAAAAATCCACAGATAGAGAAGAAAGGAAATACTAGATTTAATTCTATGTTTCTTCATCTATTTTATTAATTTGATTCTAGGTTTTCCAAACTCATATTTTGAGTAGAATCAAATTAATGAATACTTAGATGGTATTTCCGATCTATTTCTAATCTAAGTATTCGGCGGATCATCACCACCCAAAAACAACGATTTCCCCAAAATCGGCGCGTGGACTCGCGTGGCCTTGTGGATTCAAGGTGCTACCGCTCTCGTGGATTCGGAGCGAGGTACGTTCGTGGATTCGAGACGTGCTACTGGGTGAAGACCGTGGATTCGGTCGGACGTCGTGGATTCGACGTTGGACGGCGTGGATTCGGCGTTGGACGCCGTGGATTCGGCGTTGGACGCAGATCGTGGATTCGAGAAGCGTTGCGGAGCGAGCGGAGAAGATCAACTAGGAGCGTATGGAAAAAGGTTGAGTCGTCTGTGAGTACGGTATATCACCTTTGTACGTGTTATAATTCTAGTGGATTTCACCGTGTTATCGGTCCCGTGGTTTTTTACTCCGGTTTGGAGTTTTCCACGTAAAAATCTCTGCGTGTTATTTATTTTTCCGCATTGGGTTTTATATCGCAAAGATTTTTGAGTGTTTATTGTTTACACCTATTCACCCCCTCTAGGTATTTTTTCCCCTATTTAGATCCAATTATACATAACCCAACAAGTGGTATCGGAGCGGGAATAGGGTTGTAAACAATGGTTGAAGGTGGAAACATCAACAGACCTCCGTTATTCGATGGAACAAATTATGCGTACTGGAAAGTACGGATGAAAGCCTTTTTTATTTCCATCGACGAACGGGTGTGGCAATCAATTGAATTAGGATGGTCTAATCCAACTGAAATTATTGCTGATGTTCGCACCATCAAACCTAGGTCGAAATGGACCAAGGAAGAGATAGATTTTTCTTCTTACAATGGCAAAGGGATTAATGCTCTATTTAATGCTTTGTCTCAAATTGAATTCTCTCGCGTCTTGGCATGTGAGACTGCGAAAGAAATCTGGGATGTTCTTCAAGTTACACATGAGGGAACTAACCTTGTGAAGATTCAGAAACTGCAAATGCTTACGAGCAAGTTTGACTCTATCTTCATGGCAGAAAATGAATCGTTCACGGACTATTACACACGATTGCAAGACATCGTAAACTCATGTGCTAACTTGGGAGAGAAGATTCCAGAATTTAAAGTTGTAAGAAAAATATTAAGAACTCTTCCTGAAAGATTTCGATCCAAGGTTACGGCCATTGAAACTATTAAACACCCGGACGAAATCCGTGTAGAAGAATTAGTTGGTTCATTACAAACATATGAAATGACATTTCCTACTAACTATTCTTCTGGAAAAGCATCATCTTCTAAGTTTTCAGGTTTAGCATTGAAAACAACAAAAGAAGAAGACGCGGATTCATCCTCCTCAGACGATGACGTAAACCTATCTATGGAGGACTTTGAGAAGCAGCTTGCTCTCTTGACGAGAAGATTTCGCCGAAACTTTCGAAGGGGTAACTCAAGCAAAACTCCATCCTTCGTAAAGTCGAAGAAAGGCAAAGGTTCCTCAAGTTTCAAACCAAGAAAGCAAGAGGGTTTTTCTAAGGATAAGTAAAGCTCAGAAGGACAAGTCCAATGTTTCAAGTGCCGAGGGTACGGCCATATCTCAACGGAGTGTCCCAATAAGAATCCGTCAAAGAAGAAAGCGATGCAAGCCGTCACTTGGGATGACACCTCATCGTCAAATGAGTCATCGTCAAGTGATGAAGAAGATAACGCAACGGCGTTCCACGCGTCCACATCTTCACCCTTTATGTGCTTAATGGCTAATACATCCGAGTCATTGTCCAACTCCACTGTTGAAAAAATTGCAACGGACGATGAATCGGATAATTCAGAAGGTGAAGACTTTGCTCTTGCCTACCATAAGCTTTTGAGGGATTCAAAGAAACTGGAAAAGCAAAACAAGAGTTTGAGAGGGAGATTGCAGGATCTCGAAGAAGAAGCAAAAAGGGCATCTTCTCTCTCAAACGCTCTTGAAGTGGAAAGCGATAATCTGATTAAAATAAATGTTTCCCTTCAAGAGTCCAATGAGCAATTCGAGAAGAATTATGTAGATATGGTGAACAAAGCGAATTACTTTTTGAAGCTCAACGGCGAGGCTCGACAGAAAAAATTGGAAATGACAGAGACCATTCTCCAACTCAAGGATGACTTACAGCAATTTTCATTAGGAAGGAGTAAGTTGGATAAGCTTCTTGGTCTTGGTCAATCAAACAAATTCGGCCTCGGATACAATCGAACTGAAGACAATTTTAGTTCGGTTGGGACAGTCTTTGTGCCCCAGTCGGTATCTCCTCCTCCGACACTGGAATTGACGACAAACAACGACAACAAACCTACTTCCCCCTTTTCGGAATTGTCAAGCACCAAGGTATGTTTTCGTTGTGGTATTGCATGGCACATAAGGAGAAATTGCAAGATGTGAGCCAAACGCTCAACTCAAGCACTTCTTGCAACGACTACCAAAAGGGTGATTCCTCAGAAATCAAATGCAAATTATTCGAAAGGAAAAAGCCTCGGTAGTTCATCAAACAAGACGACGACGTCAAGGAAAAGCGATGGATCAAACAAGACGCTTTCACCAAAGGTATCAACATCACAATCATTTCCGACGTACACCAAAACTCGAAAGGTTTGGGTACGCAAAGGTGAAACCTTCCCTTGTCTTGTTACAATATTTCCTTGCATGCATATGATAATTCGTCTTGGTATCTGGATAGCGGTTGTTCCCGTCACATGACCGGTGACAAAAAACTGCTTTCAAAATTTTGAGAAAATCTCCGGAGGACTTTTAGTTTTCGAAGACGGTCAGTCTTCCAAAATTGTTGGAAAAGGAACAGTAGCTATTCCAGATGGCCCGATTCTGAATAATGTGTTATTTGTTGATGGCCTTAAGACTAACCTCATAAGTATCAGTCAACTTTGTGACAATAGTTTTTCTGTTAATTTTTCATCTGTTGAATGCATTGTAACTGATAAGGACCATGTTTTCTTTTTAAAGGGGGTTAGATCTGAAAACAATTGTTATGTTGTTCCCAATAAAATTTCTGAAAATTGTAACTTAGCCTCTTTGAATAATGAAACACTTTGGCATGAAAGGCTAGGTCACATAAATTTTAAGGAACTTGCTAGAATTTCAAACAAAGACGTGGTCAAGGGGGTTCCAAAACTTTCACTTAATCAAAACATTGTGTGTGGTGGTTGTCAAAAGGGAAAACAATCCAGGACTGCACACAAGAACTTGAACCATGTTGGTACTAATCGGCCCTTAGAATTATTGCATATGGATCTTATGGGACCGACACGTCAACCATCCTTGGAAGGTAAATGGTATATTTTCTTACTGGTTGATGATTTCTCTAGATACTCATGGGTAGCATTTTTAAAAGAGAAAGCTGATACTTTTGATTCTTTTCACGAGATTTGCCTTCGTATTATTATTGAAAAGAATGAAAAGATCATTCGTGTTAGAAGTGATAGAGGTGGAGAATTCATAAATTCTAAATTTATTGATTTTTGCACTTCCAATGGCATTAAACATGAATTCTCAGCACCCTATACACCTCAACAGAATGGTGTAGTCGAGCGCAAAAACAGGGTTGTACAAGAGATGGCACGTGTTATGCTTCATAGCCAGAATTTACCGTTATATTTTTGGGCTGAAGCTGTGAACACTGCAATCTATGTTATTAATCGAGTTTATTTGCGCCCGGGAACTTTAAATACACCATATGAACTATGGTTTTGTAGAAAACCAAACATCAAATATTTTCGTATCTTTGGGAGTCGGTGTTACATTTTATGTGACCGCGAAAATCTTGGAAAATTTGACTCTCGAAGTGACGAAGGGATTTTCTTGGGTTATTCTACAAATAGTAGAGCATATCGTGTCACGCCCCGAGTCCGCCAATTTGTACGGTTCGGGCACGCCAACAGACCCGCCAATCGGGTATGACCTTTCACTACCCGAAAGGAACGGTAATATCCATAATCATATAACAAGTATATGCGAAAGCTCAATATCAGAGTACTAAAAATCACTATAAATTTGAACTTTCATTTTATAAACAAACAGTTTAAGCGATAATGAAAGCATACAAGAGTGAACCATAACTTAAATTTATTACACTTTACATTTTTGAACTTGCAAATAAAATTATTACAATTCCTTTACATAAATTCCTCACCATACAAGGTTCACTCAAGAAATATATAAAAGGGATACCTCTGCTATACCTTCTAGGTCTCTATGCTACTGGGCCCTTGCCCCTGTCGTATGCCTCGCCGTCTGCATCTGTGTGACACCCCCGGAATTTGGATTAGTCCTCTATATAAATAATATAATAGGACTAAATCTCTAACCCGGCTATAGCATTTTGGATGGTAGCAAGATCCAAGAGGAACATGAGAGTTAAGCGTGCTAGAGCTAGAGTAGTTCTAGGATGGGTGACCCCCTGGGAAGTGGGGCGTCACAGTTGGTATCAGAGCCCATTCACCAGCCGGAAATGTGAGATGAGTCTCGGCTGAGCCAGGGTTATATAGCGGGTAGAGCGAGGCTCCCCGGCTAATGACCGTTGTGAGTGGAGTGCAGCTCCTCACAAGGTCGGCTAAGGCTAGCGAGACGAGTCTCACATCGCCTGGTGCTTGTGAGTGTGCTTGAGCCTGACGTGGACGTCAGGGCTTAAAGGGGGGAAGAATGTGACACCCCCGGAATTTGGATTAGTCCTCTATATAAATAATATAATAGGACTAAATCTCTAACCCGGCTATAGCATTTTGGATGGTAGCAAGATCCAAGAGGAACATGAGAGTTAAGTGTGCTAGAGCTAGAGTAGTTCTAGGATGGGTGACCCCCTGGGAAGTGGGGCGTCACAATCTGAACCGTCTCGTCCGTTGTATCCCGACCCGAACCTGTGGGGGGGGTCACCCAAGGGGTGTGAGAACTCCGACAGAGTTCCCAGTGGGTTCAACCACCGAGAAAAAGTGTCCTACACCACTTGGTCCAATGGAAGCAATAATAATAGTGCTAGGAAACTAAAATCCTCAATATCAGTATACTGCTACCCAATATCATATCTCTGGGAAGTGGGGCGTCACAATCTGAACCGTCTCGTCCGCTGTATCCCGACCCGAACCTGTGGGGGGGGTCACCCAAGGGGTGTGAGAACTCCGACAGAGTTCCCAGTGGGTTCAACCACCGAGAAAAAGTGTCCTACACCACTTGGTCCAATGGAAGCAATAATAATAGTGCTAGGAAACTAAAATCCTCAATATCAGTATACTGCTACCCAATATCATATATGACTACACTATCTGTGTATACTCATCGTCCCAGCACTACTCTGTCTAGCCACACTAGGCTGCTAAGCACCAACTCGGCCACTATGCCGCTGTATACAGGGTCAAACTAACCCGGCCACCTTGGCCACTCTAAGTTCTCTTTATTCTTTAAATTCTGGTGCTTTAGTTCAAGTTAACCCTCAGAAATTCTTATCCAACGGGCCCCAGCCCGGTAGTCCTGCTACCATAAGATAAGATTTCTAAGGTTGCCGATAACACCCGCAAGTGTTACCCCGTCCTACGGAAGAAACGTCCCGAACGGGTCTCTACCCGGGAGAGGGGCACTGCCAACTGCTCCAACCTGGGCCGCGTTTCACTCCGTAGGTCCGCCCATTTTATCTTTATCTTTTCTTTTGCCTTTAGCTCTTTGCTTTGCCTTTACTTGGGAAGCTGAGTCTTGCTCCCACACTTCCCCCGGGAGTGACATATGCTCAACCCTCCCGTTGGCAACTTAGCTTTAATTCTTTAATTCACTTAGGAGTGACATATGCTCAACCCTCCCAAGGGCCATTTAGGCTTTTCTTTCACAGGGTCCGAGGGTTCCAAGAGACGAATGCCTACAACCCCAATCAAACAAGAATAGGTTGTAGCATCGCCTCCCGTAGTGCTCAGCCCAATACATTTTATCTTATCCTTTTTACCTTTCATTAATCATTCTTTTTCTTTAACCATTCTCTTTACACTTTATGTTCAGATGAGTTTAAGGCACCTTGGCACTCATCCACCCGGGAGTGACATATGCTCAACCCTCCCGTTAGCATTTATGCCTCAATGCTTCTCTTTTACTTTTCTCTTTTATTTCAAGCACTTTGCTTGTCTTGATCATTAATCACTTTTAGCTCTCTCTCGAGCTTTATTTTTTTTTTTATCCTAAGTTCTTTACTCTAGGATAATTTGGGTGTCTATAACACCAATTTAAGTTTGAACAACTTATTCGTTTACATTCCACTTATTTTGCCACTCGGCAATATCTTAAGTTTTCTGACCACTTTACACTTTTCTTACTGGTTCTCAATTCACAACCCTAAGCTTCAATTACCCTTAAGGCTGCACTATATCACTGCACTATGTCACTAGGACACCAGTTACTTTTAATCTTATCTAACTCAAGAGTTTATTAACCCTCTTTCCATTTTCTCTTTCTTTCATGTCTCCACATTTGGTCATTTTCCATTTTCTTTATTTAACTCAGATTGAAGTTAAACTAATTAATCCCTTTACCCAGACGTCCTATGACTTTCTGGGGTTACAATATTTAATTCTTTAACTTGGGGATCAAATCCCCATATTTCCTGATTCCTCACTGAATTCTAGAGTTTTACTAACTCTATTTTTCCTGTTCCATGTTTAACCTAGCGTTGCACTAACTCTATTTCATCACTAGAGTTTAACCGTACTAGTTCATCTTAGGTTCCTTTACCTAAGTTCCATATCTTGTTTAACCTAGAATTCTCTGACTCTATGTTTAACACTCTATTGTCAACCTTAGGTTATTTTTCCTAAAATAATGCCACTCGTCGATCTAGGTATATCTCCTAGGTCATCATGCCACTCGTTAAACCTTAATCTAGATTTTCTCCTAGTCTTACTACCAACATGTCCTGTTTCCTTATGTCACATGATTCCTAGGGTTATACCCTAACATGCTCACAATCATAATAGCTAATCCTTTTTCATGCATGCAGTTATTTTCATTTCATTCATCAAGTAGTAATTACTTCTACGCATGCATATTCATCATATATCTTTGGCAACCAACAGTTGCACTTTTTCCTCTGTGTTCATTTACACATGCACATCTATTCCTCTAACTCTGGCAACCAACAGTTGCACTTTTCCATTTGAAACCATCTACACAGGCAATCATAATCATAATTACCTAACGCCTCTAACAGGCTACTATCATGCTTCGAATCGAAAAGCAAGGGAGCAAGGGGAGAGGTCACCCAATTTCGGCAGAATTTCCCACCTTGTGGTGTACCCAATTGCTTGTAGACACTTGCAATTGGTCTCCCCGCGATTCTTCTTGTTTCCTCGAGCTTGCACGTATAACGGTGCGCATCTCTCGAGTCTGCACGCAAAACGATGAACATCCCCCAAACCTGCACGCAAAACGGTGCACGTTAATAAAACTTGCACGCAAAACGGTGCATGTCATTTCAGCCTGCACGCAAAACGGTGCCTGTGAACTCAATCTGCAGACAAAACGGTACACTTACCTCAAATCTGCACGCAAAACGGTGCACGCTTTACTGTAGGGTCACACGCAAAACGTTGCACATTTTTCTAGCCCTGCACGAAAAACGATATATATTATTAGAAACTGCATGCAAAACGGTGGGCGACAAAATGATCTGCACGCAAAACGGTGCACGTACCTCAAATTTGCACGCAAAACGGTGCATGCATAACTATAGGGTTGCACGCAAAACGGTGCACATTTTCTATCTCTGCGCGAAAAATGATGTATAATATTAGAAACTGCACGCAAAACGGTGCGCGATAAAATGATCTGCACGCAAAACGGTGCACACTTAACTGTAAAGTTGCACGCAAAATGGTGCACATTTTTCTATCCCTGCACAAAAATCGATGCAAAATATTAGGGTCGGCACGCAAAACGATTTACAACAATTCAATCTGTGTGTAAATTAGAGCACGTACCTCGAAGTGGCACGCAAAACGGTGCACGTTGCTTTTTCCACGTTGCACGCAAATCGGTGTATGTTTTTCGGGTTTGCTCCCAAAACTGCGCATATTTTCTGCATCTGCGCGCAAAACGGAGCACGGTGCCAGAACCCGCGCGCAAAACGGAGCCCGCACGCAAAACGGTGCACACCGTCGGGATCCGCTCGCAAAACGGTGCAGCAGAGTACGGTCCCTAACACAGATGAGAGCGAGGGGTTTAAACCCATGTCAACAAAACGTCCCCCCAAAACTGTGCAAAAATACCGTAAAGATAAAAATGCGGGACTTACCCGACTGCGCCGCCGCCGCCGAATCGCCCCCATCGGAAGCCTCGCGCGCTCCACGAAGCCCACGATGCAAAACGACATCTCCCAAAACCTCCTCCTTCACTCTCCCTCACTCTCGGTTGGAGAAGAAAAGAGAAGAGGAGAAAAAAAAATGGGGTGCGGGGGAGAAAGAAGAAGAAGAAAAGGAGCGAGAGAAGAAAGGTGGTCCACGGCCTGGAGGTCCATGGTGCACCCGCCGGTCCACAGCACCCGTGCGGGTGCACCCGGTCCAGGCAACACAAACGCGGGCCACGTGGCCGCGCCCCTGCGCGCCACGCGGCCGCGCGGCCCGGGCGCCGCATGCGCGGCGTGACACCGCGCTGCCCCCGTGTGCGGGACACGCGCCCGTGACACGGGCGCGTGCCCCCGCGCCCGCGCGGGCGCCAACGGGGGCCCGCCACGTGGCGGCCCCCGCGTGGCCCGCGCAGGAGGCACGCCACCCCGCGCACCTAACGCGCTGCTGCGCGTCCTCGAGCCCCGTGCCGTCCTGTCTCGGGATTCGTGCCGCGCCAATGTCTCGGTTTGCATGCCGCGTCGTCTCGAAAAACGCGCACGCCAACCGGGCTCCAAATCCAACAAATAAATAGTCCATTCTTAGCGATTTCGCGCGCTGAGTCCAAAAACGATGTCCGTTTCTCCAAATTCTCATCCAAAAATTTGCCGAATGCCTCCGAATAGCCCACTGATCCGATTTTCCGCACCGGGTCCAATTCTGAAGCCCGATTTGCCGAATTTCAACTCTAAAATTCCCCGGAGGTGCCCGGAGAGGAAATCTTCAATCCAAACCCCGCCCCGGGGCCAAATTTGACATCCACGACACGCGAAACCACTTCTGAACACTCGACGGGTCTTCCAATGACCCACGCGATCTCTTTTTAAGCCCGGTTTCCAACGCTTGTGCCCAAATTGCACCACAATTTCATTTCTTGGGCCCGACATGCGTCCAATCACGCCCAAAGGCCACCGAAAGCTGCCGAACAACCAGCAAACCCTACGATGGGAATTCCGGAACCTCACACGGAGCCCGAACTCACTACCCAGCATCCGATCAACGCGAAACCCATTCTGGGACCTTTAAACGTATTTACGGGGCTCCCGCATTCTTCTCGAAATTTTTCCGACGCTGTGAAAACTCCACCGAAATTTTAAACCTCCTTATTTTATCCCGATTTGGGCCCCAACACGCTTCCAAATATTCTTTACTTCCTTAATTTCCATAATAATAGTATTTTATACTATTTTTATTTGCACTTATTTATATGTCAAAAATTCGGTACTTTACATTCCACCCCCCTTAAAATGAGTTTCGTCCTCGAAACTTGAATCACACCTCGACTCCTACTTGATCGAGAGGGAGGAAATCTTGCCCTCACTACTGGGCTCACTGTATATCGTGACCGGGCATCCTATTGCCTGCTCGCCGAGACTACACGAGCAACTCATCCTCGGATCCCTATCTCAATTCAGGGACAAACACAGACCTACTATCTGGCCACTTTCATTAAGTAGGTGAAAGACACAGTTGAGCACTTGCTCACTCGATTGCCACGAATGACCCAGTTTTTGCTTGCGAAAATTTCACTTTAATTCCGCCATCATTCTTTTAACAACGAGGTTGCATCTGCAACCAATTACACTTACCGCATTTTTCTGGTCGCTTCGCTGCCTAAGGTGGAGGGCAAAGGCCAATCCACAAGTCCTCAGCTATCATGCACGCTGCTAGTGCCCTAAGTCCACGGGTTATCAGCTAACCCGACATCTCAGACTACTAATAGGTTCACAGACCACGGTCCAATAGGGGCCTATAGCCCAAATACTAGCTTAACACTGTGCAACGGCTCTCTCTCTAGTCCACAGATCCAAACATCATACTGGTAGATCCACACTTAGGATTACTACACCAATACTCCCACTAGGAGCTACAATACCTCAATCACCACTAGCACTACGGCCTGATCATATCACACTCTCCGTGTACTATCAGCCTCAAGGCTCACACGTGGCATTCCACGTTCCCGGGTCATCGCTCGGACTACCGCCCCGACCAAATCTCTATCATGCCCCGCCCTCAGGTCTCGGGCCGCTGTCTCTCACAGCTGACTGCGCCTGCCCACTGGGCTACAGGCCCACAGTCCATAAACATGGTCCAGGCACGGATCGTCCCCAAGCGAACCCGCTAATCGTCGCCACGCGACCGCTACGCTCACTGAGCACAATCAACTAACTAGTCGTCAATCCACGACCCGAACTCTGTATCAACTCTGGCCACACTGGGCAAAGACTAATGCGCCACCTAACCGGCTCTCTCTGGCTAAACAGTACCTGTGCTCCATGAGCACCTAAACAGTTGCGCATTCTACGCCCCCATGCTAACTCGCAACAATCTAGTGTTAAGCGATTTGCTTAAACACCCCAACGGCTCTCGTGCAACTCTCCCAACTGGGTCGAGTCACCACAATAATTGTTCACCAACTCTGGTGATTAACCCACAAACCCTACAGTGGCAATCCCTGCCATTACACCGATCCATTAGACGGCGTCTCAAAACTCTCGCTCTATCGTGAGATTCTCGCATCTTGAAGCCTACTCTGGGCCTCACTAACACTACAATACGGCAATTCAGCCACAATCAACACGCCCACACGGTCACTACCGTCATCAGGGGCGAACTCCGCCACCTGGCTCGTAATCTTTCTTGCCCTAACCCTCAGGGCACATTAATTTGGTTTCTCGCACATAGCGATCACACTGGACCTTTTTATCACACTTTGCCAGCAAACTAGCCGACACAAGCTTACGACCACCACTTACTGAGGGGCATGGCGCGCCGACAAAGTTCGACGGCCACTGCCAACTGCTCTACTGTTGCCTCTACACGCGGTCCGACGCCGTATACTCAATACGTTGTTTGTGCTAGCCTCAGCTTGCTGCGCTATCAGCCAATGGAGCCTATCTATCTGCTCCGGACTATCACATCGACGCCACACTTAGGCGTTGGAATGAGCCTTCCTGTCCGGCGGGAAATTTTCACTGACGGCAAGAAGCTTGATCTGCTGCTGGACACACCAATAAGTGCAGCCATCTGCTATCGCAGCCCGGTTGTACCCTGTTCGACCCAGAATGCTCTCCCTGCATGAGTCGAAACAGGCGCGTATTCCTGCGTGGTGTCATCGCTAATATGCCACACCACAACGAAACGATTTACCCAAATTTTAGCCATTTGAGCAACGCACAATCTATATACCAACAGAAAAGCTCGTCGACCCCAATCATGCGAAAGTATAAGAGGGTACTCCTTTCCATCTCCAACATTACGTTGTCGGCCGCCAACGTAATATCTGAAGAATGAAAGCTCGTCGCCCTCAATCAGTCCCAACATCCTTTTTGGGAACAACAATAACCAATCCAATACTTTCGCCCAATAATCCACACACTCTCTCGTGCTAATCCCTAGGGTCTCCCTAAGGTTCGCTAACCACCTAGGACTATTGCTAGGCTCTGATACCACTCTAATCTGTCACGCCCCGAGTCCGCCAATTTGTACAGTTCGGGCACGCCAACCGACCCGCCAATCGGGTATGACCTTTTCACTTACCCGAAAGGAACGGTAATATCCATAATCATATAACAAGTATATGCGGAAGCTCAATATCAGAGTACTAAAAATCACTATAAATTTGAACTTTCATTTTATAAACAAACAGTTTAAGCGATAATGAAAGCATACAAGAGTGAACATAACATTAAATTATTACACTTTACATTTCTGAACTTGCAAATAAAATTATTACAATTCCTTTACATAAATTCCTCACCATACAAGGTTCACTCAAGAAATATATAAAAGGGAAACCTCTGCTAGACTTCTAGGTCTCTATGCTGCTGGGCCCTTGCCTCTGTCGTATGCCTCGCCGTCTGCATCTGAACCGTCTCGTCCGCTGTATCCCGACCGGAACCTGTGGGGGGGGTCACCCAAGGGGTGTGAGAACTCCGACAGAGTTCCCAGTGGGTTCAACCACCGAGAAAAAGTGTCCTACACCACTTGGTCCAATGGAAGCAATAATAATAGTGCTAGGAAAACTAAACTCTCAATATCAATATACTGCTACCCAATATCATATACGACCTACACTATCTGTGTATACTCATCGTCCCAGCACTACTCTGTCTAGCCACACTAGGCTGCTAAGCACCAACTCGGCCACTATGCGCTGTATACAGGGTCAAACTAACCCTGCCACCTTGGCCACTCTAAGTTCTCTTTATTCTTTAAATTCTGGTGCTTTAGTTCAAGTTAACCCTCAGAAATTCTTATCCAACGGGCCCCAGCCCGGTAGTCCTGCTACCATAAGATAAGATTTCTAAGGTTGCCGATAACACCCGCAAGTGTTACCCCGTCCTACGGAAGAAACGTCCCGACGGGTCTCTACCCGGGGAGAGGGCACTGGCAACTGCTCCAACCTGGGCCGCGTTCACTCCGTAGGTCCGCCCGTTTTATCTTTCTCTTTCTTTTGCCTTTAGCTCTTTGCTTTGCCTTTACTTGGGAAGCTAAGTCTTGCTCGCACACTTCCCCTGGGAGTGACATATGCTCAACCCTCCCGTTGGCAACTAGCTCTTAATTCTTTAATTCACTTGGGCGTGACATATGCTCAACCCTCCCAAGGGCCATTTAGGCTTTTCTTTCACAGGGTCCGAGGGTTCCAAGAACACGAATGCCTACAACCCCAATCAAACAAGAACAGGTTGTAGCATCGCCTCCCGTCGTGCTCAGCCCAATACATTTTATCTTATCCTTTTTACCTTTCATTAATCATTCTTTTTCTTTAACCATTCTCTTTACACTTTATGTTCAGATGAGGTTTAAGGCACCTTGGCACTCATCCACCCGGGAGTGACATTATGCTCAACCCTCCCGTTAGCATTTATGCCTCAATGCTTCTCTTTTACTTTTCTCTTTTATTTCAAGCACTTTGCTTGTCTGATCATTAATCACTTTTTAGCTCTCTCTCGAGCTTTATTTTTTTTTATCCTAAGTTCTTTACTCTAGGATACTTTGGGTGTCTATAACACCAATTTAAGTTTGAACAACTTATTCGTTTACATTCCACTTATTTTGCCACTCGGCAATATCTAAGTTTCCTGACCACTTTACACTTTTCTTACTGGTTCTCAATTCACAACCCTAAGCTTCAATACCTTAAGGCTGCACTATATCACTGCACTATGTCACTAGGACACCAGTTACTTTTAATCTTATCTAACTCAAGAGTTTATTAACCCTATTTCCCATTTTCTCTTTCTTTCATGTCTCCACATTTGGTCATTTTCACATTTCCTTTATTAACTCAGATTGAAGTTAAACTAATTAATCCCTTTTACCCAGACGTCCTATGACTTTCTGGGGTTACAATATTTAATTCTTTAACTTGGGGATCAAATCCCTCTATTTCCTGATTCCTCATGAATCCTAGAGTTTTACTAACTCTATTTTTCCTGTTCCATGTTTAACTAGGGTTGCACTAACTCTATTTCATCACTAGAGTTTAACCGTACTTGTTCATCTTAGGTTCCTTTACCTAAGTTCCATATCTTGTTTAACCTAGAGTTCTCTGACTCTCTGTTTAACACTCTATTGTCAACCTTAGGTTATTTTTCCTAAAATAATGCCACTCGTCGATCTAGGTATATCTCCTAGGTCATCATGCCACTCGGTAAACCTAATCTAGATTTTCTCCTAGTCTTACTACAACATGTCCTGTTTCCTTATGTCACATGATTCCTAGGGTTATACCCTAACATGCTCACAATCATAATAGCTAATCCTTTTTCATGCATGCAGTTATTTTCATTTCATTCATCAAGTAGTAATTACTTCTACGCATGCATATTCATTCATATATCTTTGGCAACCAACAGTTGCACTTTTTCCTCTGTGTTCATTTACACATGCACATCTATTCCTCTAACTCTGCAACCAACAGTTGCACTTTTTCCATTTGAAACCATCTACACAGGCAATCCTAATCATAATTACCTAACGCCTCTAACAGGCTACTATCATGCTTCGAATCGAAAGCAAGGGAGCAAGGGGAGAGGTCACCCAATTTCGGCAGAATTCCCCACCTTGTGGTTACCCAATTGCTTGTAGACACTTGCAATTGGTCTCCGCGCGATTCTTCTTGTTCCTCGAGCTTGCACGTATAACGGTGCGCATCTCCTCGAGTCTGCACGCAAACGGTGAACATCCCCCAAACCTGCACGCAAAACGGTGCACGTAATAAAACCTTGCGCGCAAAACGGTGCACGTCATTTCAGCCTGCACGCAAAATGGTGCACGTGAACTCAATCTGCACACAAAACGGTACACTTACCTCAAATCTGCACGCAAAACGGTGCACGCTTTACTGTAGGGTCGCACGCAAAACGGTGCACGTTTTTCTAGCCCTGCACGAAAAATGATATATATTATTAGAAACTGCACGCAAAACGGTGGGCGACAAAATGATCTGCACGCAAAACGGTGCATGCATAACTGTAGGGTTGCACGCAAAACGGTGCACATTCTCTATCTCTGTGCGAAAAATGATGTATAATATTAGAAACTGCACGCAAAATGTGTGCGCGATAAAACGATCTGCACGCAAAACGGTGCACACTTAACTGTAAAGTTGCACGCAAAACGGTGCACATTTTTCTATCCCTGCACAAAAAATCGATGCAAAATATTAGGGTCGGCACGCAAAACGGTTTACAACAATTCAATCTGCGCGTAATTGGAGCACGTACCTCGAAGTGGCACGCAAAACGGTGCACGTTGCTTTTTCCATGTTGCACGCAAATCGGTGTATGTTTTTCGGGTTTGCTCCCAAAACTGCGCATATTTTCTGCATCTGCGCGCAAAACGGAGCACGGTGCCAGAACCCGCGCGCAAAACGGAGCCCGCACGCAAAACGGTGCACACCGTCGGGATCCGCTCGCAAAACGGTGCAGCAGAGTACGGTCCCTAACACAGATGAGAGCGAGGGGGTTAACAAAACGTCCCCCAAAACTGTGCAAAAATACCGTAAAGATAAAAATGCGGGACTTACCCGACCGCGCCGCCGCCGCCGAATCGCCCCCATCGGAAGCCTCGCGCGCTCCACGAAGCCCACGATGCAAAACGACATCTCCCACAACCTCCTCCTTCACTCTCCCTCACTCTCGGTTGGAGAAGAAAAGAGAAGAGGAGAAAAAAAAAATGGGGTGGGGGGGAGAAAGAAAGAAGAAAAAAGGAGGGGAGAGAAGAAAGTGGTCCACGGCCTGGAGGTCCATGGTGCACCCGCCGGTCCACAGCACCCGTGCGGGTGCACCCGGTCCAGGCAACACAAACGCGGCCACGTGGCCGCGCCCCTGCGCGCCACGCGGCCCGCGCGGCCCGGGCGCCGCATGCGCGGCGTGACACCGCGCTGCCCCCGCGTGCGGGACACGCGCCCGTGACACGGGCGCGTGCCCCCGCGCCCGCGCGGGCGCCAACGGGGGCCCGCCACGTGGCGGCTCCCGCGTGGCCCGCACAGGAGGCACGCCACCCTGCGCACCTAACGCGCTGCTGCGCGTCCTCGAGCCCCGTGCCGTCCTGTCTCGGGATTCGTGCCGCGCCAATGTCTCGGTTTGCGTGCCGCGTCGTCTCGAAAAACGCGCACGCCAACCGGGCTCCAAATCCAACAAATAAATAGTCCATTCTTAGCGATTTCGCGCGCTGAGTCCAAAAACGATGTCCGTTTCTCCAAATTCTCATCCAAAATTTGCCGAATGCCTCCGGATAGCCCACTGATCCGGTTTTCCGCACCGGGTCCAATTCTGAAGCCCGATTTGCCGAATTTCAACTCTAAAATTCCCCGGAGGTGCCCGGAGAGGAAATCTTCAATCTAAACCCCGCCCGGGGGCCAAATTTGACATCCACGACACGCGAAACCACTTCTGAACACTCGACGGGTCTTCCAATGACCCACGCGATCTCTTTTTAAGCCCGGTTTCCAACGCTTGTGCCCAAATTGCACCACAATTTCATTTCTTGGGCCCGACATGCGTCCAATCACGCCCAAAGGCCCGAAAGCTGCCGAACAACCAGCAAACCCTACGATGGGAATTCCGGAACCTCACACGGAGCCCGAACTCACTACCCGGCATCCGATCAACGCGAAACCCATTCTGGGACCTTTAAACGTATTTACGGGGCTCCCGCATTCTTCTCGAAATTTTTCCGACGCTGTGAAAACTCCACCGAAATTTAAAACTCCTTATTTTATCCCGATTTGGGCCCCAACACGCTTCCCAATATTCTTTACTTCCTTAATTTCCATAACAATAGTATTTTATACTATTTTTATTTGCACTTATTTATATGCCGAAAATCCGGTACTTTACATATCGGGTATTTAACTTGGAATCTAAAACAATTGTTGAATCCATAAATGTTAAAGTAGATGAAGCTTTCCACTATGCATCTGATAAATCTACCCCTGATATCTCTCTTGATGATGATACTCCTGTAAATGCATCTTCTCATGATAATACTTCCAATATTAATGATGCATCTAATGGTTCTTCAAGTTTATCTGATGTGCAGGAATCATCTCTTGTACCTCCGAGTACTCCATTACCTCAAACGTACGCATCTCCAAAGATCATCCTGAATCAAACATTATTGGAGACCCACAAGAAGGAGTCAGAACTCGGAGACAGTTGGTTTGTGGATTCGCTTGTTACGTTTCCATGATCGAACCAAAGAACGTCGATGAAGCTCTTCAGGATGACTACTGGATTGATGCAATGCAGGAAGAGCTCCATCAGTTTGAACGAAACAAAGTCTGGGAATTAACGGCGCCTCCGAAGCAACACAATGTGATCGGTACTAAATGGATTTTCAAGAACAAGAAAAATGAGGATGGTACCATCATCAGGAACAAAGCACGGTTAGTTGCTCAAGGCTACTCTCAAATAGAAGGTATAGACTTTGATGAAACGTTCGCCCCTGTAGCTAGACTCGAGTCCATTCGTATCTTATTCGCTATGCTTGTCACTTTAAAATAAAACTCTTTCAAATGGACGTTAAGAGCGCGTTTTTAAATGGATTTTTAAATGAGGAAGTTTATGTAGCTCAACCGAAAGGTTTTGTAGACTGTAAACTACCTAACCATGTTTTTCGTTTGAAAAAGGCTCTTTACGGTTTTAAAACAAGCACCGCGAGCGTGGTACGAAAGGTTGACAAAGCACCTTTTGGAGAAGGGCTATACTCGAGGGGGAGCAGATCGGACTCTCTTTGTGAAGCATTATCAGGATATCTCATTGTTGCACAAATCTATGTCGATGACATTGTATTGGAGCAACAAAAGATAATGATGCTTCTAATTCGCAGAAACCATGGAAAGCGAATTTGAGATGTCTATGATGGGCGAACTGACATACTTTCTTGGATTGCAAGTGAAACAAAATGATGAAGGCATCCATCTGTGTCAATCCAACTATGCAAAGGAGTGGTAAAGAATTCGGATTAGAAGATTATAAGATTTTCCTACTCCTATGGGAACTAGCAATAAGGGATTAGGAAGTGAATCTCTTAGTGATAGTGTAGGCGACGAAGAAACTCTATCGAAGTATGATTGGAAGTCTACTATACTCACAGCTAGTCGCCCGGACATATCCTTTAGTGTTGGGATCTGCGCGAGATATCAGTCAGCACCGAAGGAAGGATCACCTGAAAGCGGTGAAACGGATCATCCGGTACGTCAAAGGAACTGTGAACTTCGGAATTTGGTATCCTATGGGAACAAGTCTTGACATTATAGGATATTCAGATGCCGATTGGGCAGGGATCAGTGGATGATAGGAAAAGTACGAGTGGTGCATGTTTTTATCTTGGCCATTGCCTTGTTGCATGGCATAGTAAAAAGCAAAATTGCATTGCACTCTCGACTGCCGAAGCGGAATATATCTCAGCGGGTAGTTGTTCAACTCAACTCATTTGGATGAAAAGCGTGTTGAGCGACTTCCGGATTTCAGCAACTTCGGTAACTGTTTTATGTGACAACACTAGTGCTATAAACATTTCAAAAAATCCTGTGTTGCACTCAAGAACAAAACACATTGAACTTAGATATCATTTTCTTAGAGAGCTAGTTGAATCAAATATTCTTCAAATTCTACATTTCAACTGAAGATCAATTAGCTGACTTTTTAACAAAACCTTTGGATCAAAAACGTTTTATTCATTTGCGTAAAGCAATTGGAATGCTTTACTTGAAATAACCTCTTTTGAAACTCTTGTTTAGGTTAGGTTTTTTTTTGTGTTTTTGTTCATTATCTATGCTTAGACATAGAACATTAATTGAGCATTAGTTTTATTGACTTTAACTGCATCTTTTATATGTTTAGAAATTTATTATGTTTTGGATATCATAAAAATTCATTTGATGCAATGATCATTTATGTGAATTAAATCATCTTTGTTTTGATCAAAGTCAATTTCTCTCTCGATGATCTCTTGGTATAGTTTTTATCTTATTTGGCTATTTAGTCGAGTATGAAATCGAGATCAATATTTGGTTGAATACTTTATATCTTAAATAATTGATAGCCAATTGAGGGGGAGTCAAAGAAAAAGTGTTATGCTCAAAGATGTGGAAAGAGTTACATCCCAATGAGGAGTGTTGTAGTAGCCGCTGGTTTTAAAATGTTTTGGGTCTACTTTTGGTTTCGGTTATTTCGCCAATTCGTTTCGGGGGCCGGAGGGTGATCTAATAATTCCTTGTTTCCGGGCAGACCGTCGGGGCTCGCGGGTATTTTTAGTTAATAACAGCTCGCGCAACGGAGACGGCGGCGCAGTCGGTTTTGAATTCCGACGCCGGAATCTCCCGGAATAAATTCGGAAGGTGGCTAGAGGTTTCAAGTGGTCAGCACGGTCTTTCCGGCGGACCGGACCCTGGTTCGCACCCGATTTTTTCCTGCTTTGACGTGAAATGGGTTTCATTCCAATTCCTCATCCTAACGCTCCCGCCATGTTCCTGTCTGGGAAACAGGGGTACGACGGTTACAACTC